>JAVJIF010006783.1:0-60628 GCA_038442645.1 Agave tequilana
GCTGAGGTGCCACTATGACACTCTTGGTTGAATACAAGTGTGAGCAAACAATCCCAAGCATATATCAATAAAGCACAAGGAAATATCAAGCATGTAATGGATATGAACAATAAGAGCATGCAAGATATAAAACACAAGTGAGTGAGAGAGATATGAGCAATCGCAAACACGGGAGAATTGTTTTAAGGTTCGAGCACACTTGCTCTACGTCCCCGCCTTCAACACTATGAAGGAGGTTCGAGCAAGCGACCCGAATCCGCGAGCCAAAGAGAACAACTCGAATCCACGAGTATTTGGAGAGTAAAAACTCAATTGTATTAATCAAAGTTGGATTAAAAAAAAACTAGGATACAATGGTGTTATATAAACAAATAAAAGAAGAATACTTTTCTAAATAGGAAACTAAAATAAATTGAAATTCAAAACAGATTCAAAAAACAATTCCTAAACAAACTAGGAAACTCTGATGCGAACACCGGGCCAATTTGGGAGACCCACTCCTAGGTTCAAGAAGACACATTGGCATCCTTCAGGTGCTTGTTAATTAAAAATTTGGTTAAACTTAAAACAGAGCAAACATCTACAAACACATAAAACAGAGCAAGTTTTCATAGCATCTGAAAATTGGATAAATCAAAACAGATCATAATCTCAGACACATATAATAAAATGTCCCAATGATATGGCATCAATCCTCACTGCCTACCAAAAACATAACATCACATATTATAACAAATGCCAACCTGTTCATGCATGATTCCAGCAGAGCATATGGAAAGAAAATCACTTTGCTCATCTGTCAAATAAGATAAGAAAGAAATTTAGAGAAATATCATTTCATGCAAATGTAGGTAACAGAAAATGAAAATTTATGCTTTGAGGACTCACATGTGCACAAAGCTTTGCAAATATCACCCCCAGTTCAGATCCTGACCCATGATGGAGGGGGAAGCTCCAGTGAGAAGTAAAGAAAGAAATAGTACTGAAAACTCTGATTGAAGATTTTGTGGTGGTAATTGGAGTTGTGACTGGTAGCTAAGATTTCAGAGCATCATTCAATGTGTTTGTTGCAGTGAGGTGACCAATGAACTAAATTGTCGGTGACAAGGGTTTTTGGATTGAAGATTTTATAGAATTATTAACTTAATTATAAGTTAATAATTTTATAGAATTTTAATCCCCCCCCCCACTTTTTTTTTTTGAGACATGAGCCTATAAGACATAGAATTCAAGATTTTTTTTTTATTATTGTTTTTCTAAAAACTATCATTATTATTATAGCTCGTGCAATACGTATCTATAATTATTTTAATACGTAAGTTTCCTTGAACTATTTTTTGACCTTTTTCATTTTTATTTTTCCTTTTGCTCCGAAAGCAAAATCCACGGCTGGTCATTTACTTGTCGTGTCCATGTGGTCGAATTTTAAGTCGCATAAAATAAAGGAGGCACCCCGGCAGCGTGGATGCGAAAGGGCATCCACGTGTCGTTTCCTTAGAGGCATTCTGTAATTATTTTTTCAAAACTGGCTGAAAGAGGTTTTACCTGTGACTGATCAAAGTCGGCGGAAGAAAGGTTTTCTCGCGTGGCTCCTTCATAAATTTTGTCGGTCTGTCTGTCCGTCTCCTCCTCTCTCTGGCTTTCCCTCCCTCTTCTCCCTCCCCTCCCTCTGCTCTCCATCTCTCCCCTCTTCCCCTCTCCCAGCTTAGCCTCCCCGCTTCTCCTCTCTCCTCTTCTCCCTCTTTCTAGCTCTCCTCTCTCATCCCCTCTCCACCTCCTCCCTCCTCTCTTGCTTTCGTTGTTATCGTCGTCGTCGATCGGTTTCAGTCGGTTTCCCACCGCACAACGGTGGTATGCTAGTATAGAAATTTTATTCGTCTGTTCGTCCGTCTTCGTCCGCGCAAGAGAGAAGCGTTGACCCTTCTTTCTTCTTTCTCTCAACTCTCTCTCTCTCCTTCTTCCTCCTCCTTCTTTTCCCTTTCTCCTCCTAATCGATTGGTCAGTTTCTCACTGACAACGATGGTATACTAGTTATTAATAATAATCAAAACCGACCGAGGAGATATTTTCTCCCGTCACTCATATAGAAACTCTGTTTGTCCGTCTGTCAGTCAGCCTTCATCCGCACGAGAGAGAGAGAGAGAGAGAGAGCAGCGTCGACCCCTCCTTCTTCTTCCCCTCTCAGCGTTCCCCTCCTCCTTCCTCCTTGTCTTTCATTTCCCTCTCCTCTTCCTGACGGATTGATCGGTTCCCTACGCACAGCGGTGATATGCTAGCTTATTACATTTTTTTTATTTCCTAATTTATCAAACCGACTGAAGTGAGGTTTTTCTCCAGTGACTCATATAAAATCTTTGTCTATCCGTCCGTCTGTCCGTCTTCATTCGCGCGAGAGAAGACAGCATCGACCCTTTCCTTCTTCTTCCTCTCTCAGCTCCTTTTCTTTTTCCTCCTTCTTTTTCCTCTCTCTCCTTCTCCTCCTCTTGGCTGATCGGTCGATTTCTCACCGACAATGATAGTATTCTAGTCAAAACTAACTGAAGGAAGGTTTTCTCCCGTGACTCATATAGAAACTTTGTCCGTTCGTCTATCTTAGAGAGAGGGCAGCTCTGTCCCTCTCCTTTTCTTCTTCTCTCAGCTTTCCTTTTTCTTTTCTCTCTCAATTTTCTTTTACCTTCTTCCTCTCCCCTCTCTTCTTGACGGTCACTTTTTTATCGATAATAACAGTATATTAGTATTATTATTATCAAAATTAATCAAAAAGAGACGTTCTCCTACGACTCTTCCAAAAGCCTTGTCCGTCCACCTGTCATATTTGTTCACAAAAAGAGTAAGAGAGAGAGAGAGAGAGAGAGAGAGCAATCGGAGCAGCAACGCTCCTCTCCTTCGTTCACCCTCCTCTCCGCTCCTCCTCCCCCTCCTCCTCCCTTTTCTTCCCTCCTCCCCTCGCCGTCCTCTTTCTCCTCTTTCTCTTCTTCGCCGGTGAAATTCGGTCAATTTTCCATCGCAACTGCGATATAAATAGTATTATAACGACCTCTCTTTCTCTGCCCTTCGGTCATCACCGCCGGCCCGCCGCTTCTGGTTTCTTTTCTTCCTCTCGTCAAAAAAACGGGCCGAGCAGAGAAAAAAAATCTAGAGAGAGAAAACAATATATATATATATAGAGAGAGAGAGATGGCGAAGACGACGGCGCTGAACTGCATCAGCCTGGCCGAGCCCGACGTCGAGAAATCCGTCGCCCTACTCAAACAGGTGAGGGCTCCATTTTTAAATTGAAATCTTTTTTTTAAATGTTTGGTTCTTGATTTGATTTGATGCCCAATTTTGATTTGATTTGAAATTGTTCAGGCTTGCCTCGACTGCGGATTCTTCTATGTGTTGGATCACGGAATCAGCCGGGAGTTCATGGACGAGGTGTTCGCGCAGAGCAAGAAGTTTTTTGATCTGCCGCACGATCAGAAGATGAAGCTCCTTCGAAACGAGAAGAACCGAGGGTACACGCCAATGCTCGATGAGATTCTTGATCGTGGGAATCAAGTCAATGGTTAGTTCCTACAAAAATGAAACCTTTTTGCCCAGTTTTAATTTTGATGTCAAATTTGTAGGTTTCTGATTTTAATTTGCATTGTTTGGACTGTTGAAATGTCAAGTTACCTAAAATTTTAGGTTTTTGGGGTTAAATTTCAGAAAATGTAATTTTTTTACGGTGTTGAATTTGTGGGAAAGGGCAGAAATTAAGTAGAAGGTGAGAATTGTTGATTAAGAATAGAAAAGGTAGGTGTATTAATTGCCTGTAGATGATTTTTTCCAGGGGTGGAAAAAATCAGAAGAAAAAATATGGATATTCAAAGAAAATGGGGAAAAAAAAGAAGAAAGAGAAAAAGAAAAAAAAAATAACGCTGACCTGCTAAGTCATTGAAGTTTGTTTAAGCCATTGAAGTTTGTTTGAAAAGTTCAGATTTAAAGATAAGTAGTTCTTATTCACTTTCTTCTGAAGAAATGTGATAATGAGTTAGAAGCCAAAAGAGGTGGAATTTTATATAAACTTTTGGTCTCTAGAAACTTGTATTTCTCGGTTAATTGATCACATGTGTACAATGACTATTACCTATGTAGCACGGACACTCCTATCATGGAGCCGTGTCGTGTACAAAATATGTCCGACACCCCGTGTCAGACACGTTTGTCGTGTAGTTTTAATAATTTTCCAAGTATCCACGTTCACGTTCATTTCAATGTTGCCGTGTCTGTGCAACATAGACTATTACTATTGTTTAGTGGGGCGTATCGGTTTCATATTTTCTGGTGTTGTGTAGAACTTGGACACCTTAAAACACTTGTCAATCACCATCAGTGGAGCCTCAGATATTCTTGTTTCTATCATATTGGAATTTTGGAACTATTATATAGAATTTATTAAGTATAGATTGTAGGTTTAATCGATATCAAACTATGTCCTGAATGTTCCAACTGTTGTTCATTATATTCTTAATCCGTACGTACTTAGTAATTGCTTGTGCATCTGTGAGGTGGAAGAGTGTGCCTGTTCCAGTTCATTTGTGTGCTGGAAGAAGATTCTTCTAGTTATCTTGATACTAGAAACTTAATCACCGGATGTCCATATATCACTTTGTCATGAACCACAACTTCTTCAGAATACCTGGAAATTTGGTACTAAATGTTCAAAGAATGCTGCTGATGACTCATGATGCTTTTCAGTTGTGTTTCGGGGCGTTATATAACTACTAAATAGTCATAACAAACTAGCAAGTGTTTCTAAATGATAATAAGAACAACATTTTGGAGCAACTGATGCATACTAGGTTAAATTGTAATATACATTGATGCTTAGCTGTAATATACATTATTCCTTTTTTAAAATCCAATTCCCTTCTAAACCCCCGTAAGACATTGGAATCACTCTCATTCTTGTCAGTCAAAAGGAGAAGAACTCGTCATTTCTTTAATCTTTTTTGCATGATGTAAGTCCATATCTATTGAGCTCATCTTGCAATTCTCAACCTGAAACTCACATATTTTATCTGTATACTGAGATGTTGTCATTGTGCCTGATACTTTTTAAGAAATCATGCTAATTCATCATTTCATGAATGTAATTTATGAAAGTCATTGGGACCGTGTGTAAAACAGAAAGAAGCAGAAGATCGTCGAGCTTGAAATCATATGGGGGTGTATCCACTGGTATACATCAATTATTAATTTCGCTAAATGATGTATATTTTAAGTAAAATGCTGTCATTTTATTTCATTTTGTTGGCACTATGATGTGGGATCAAAGACTAAAAACTGGGATTGGGGATATAAACACGGATCGTAACCTGGTTCTAGGCTTCACCACCTACTGATTCAATCAATTAGATCAAACTAATATCAAAATAGATTTTTTTTTTTACCAAATCTTCATTGCTTTATTCATTGAGTTGGGCCCCTTAAATATGCTTTACTTGACTATAAGTTTCAATCCACTTCTGAGGTGGGACTAAAAAAAAAAAAAAACAACAAACAAATATAATGCTGAAAACAAACATGACCAAATAGACTCAATCTCAACCCTACATACTGACCCAAATGAAGCCCAAGTGGACTCGAACAAAAACCAAACACAACTATGACACGTGGACTAAACAATTATCCAATAAAATCGAAATAAACAATGTCAAATGCATCTCAAAACTAAAATCAAAGGTGGATGATGTGCCCATCACGCTACCTTTGCTTCAACAATCAATGGTTATAAATTCTACTCAAACTACAAATAACCAGTTTTCCATTATCTTTTTACTTCTGCAAAGATTTTTTTTTTTAAATTTTGTGTGGTCGCTCTCACTGTTCTGACTCTCTGCTTCAATTCTTCTTCATTCTCTTATCATATATAATTTGTATGGTTTCATCTAGTGAACAGCTAACTGCTTCGGGTATGAAACTATATTTATAATTTGTTAAAATAGTTTTGGAATATTGTTGTGTTTGAAAATGTATCATATATGGATAATGATGTGTCCTCCCAGTACATTCATATTTATCAAAGGAAACTGTTTGCCTTCCATGATTGGTCTGAGATGAAATCATTCCGCTACTGAAAATCTTCTGCATTCACATATCTTTTTTCAGTGGACATATGGATTTAACTTGAACTCATCCTTTTGCTTCCTAGGTGACTATAAAGAAGGGTATTATATTGGGGTTGAAGTACCTGAAGATGATCCACAAGCAGAAAAACCATTTTATGGACCAAATATCTGGCCATCTGAAGGTGTGTATTTGACTTATCCATCATTATTGTGAAAGTTTTCTGGCATTGTTGTTGGGTTGGTTCTTGGAGCATGAGCAATTGACCAACCAGTCCCTACTTTATTGATCTTCCATGAGTTGGCAAGACTAGTATATATTCTATAGGTGCTGCCATATTGCTAGGCAAATTGGCGATTGGCAGGTGGGAACACCCTATTTTTGTGGTCATGCAGCTTAAGCTCATACAAGCAAGTAGAAGCCCTCCAGCTTCCCCTTGACTAGGAAAGAACATTGATAAAGAAACTAAAAGTTTTGCAATAGGAAAACATATTAACTAAGAAAGAATATTCTTAAGAAACAAAATTATTTAGACCTTTTAGATATAAGACACTCAAATTAGACATATTGGTATTCTCAAATCATAATATTTTTAAATTAGCTCCTCCAGTCTTTAATTAGTTTGAAATTAGTCCCTGTAGTTAGAAGGAACCATTGTTGGGAAGAATAATCATTTAACTTTGAACCTGAATTTCCTTTCCATTAGGATTGTTTTTCTCTCTGCATCTTCTTCCGGCAATCCATTCTCCTCCAAACTGTACTCACCATCTCCTTTGAATCTTCTTCCCCATCTCAGTTAAACAAAAATTCCATCTGTTCTCCCTTCAAAAACATAATAGGTATAATTAACATTAAATAACCTAAGATTACTTTAGTGGAAACAGAGTAGTTAACTTCCAACCAAACCATGGTTGGGATATTGGAGGAAAGTGGCTGAGACGGACTTCTTGCAAATAAAGAATTTGGGAGCTAATTTGAAAATATTATGATTTGAGGTGCTAATATCAAATTTGGTCTAATTTAAGGTCCTATATCTAAAAACAGCCCATCTATTTTTGTAGGGTAAGCATGGTATACAAATTGGATTTTTTGGTTTCTTGGAATAATATTTTTCAGAAGCCGCACTGATTGCATTGGTGCTTCCTTCTTTTTTGGCAACATGAAGATTTATTACCTGGATGGAGGCAGGTTATGGAGCAATATCACAGCGAGGCATTGTAAGTTTATTCCATTGGTGCTTCCTTCTTTTTTGGCAACATTAGTTAGTTACTGTAAATTTCATGATTCTTGTAAATGCTTTTTCATATTTGATTTTAATCATTTTGACGTTGAATGTGGAAGTCTATGACATCATTTTCTGTGATGGCTTTATTTTTCTTTTCTTAGCTCTTTATATACTGCTGTTTCTGGTCACATCTAGACAATGCCTTGTAGCAATTGTTTAATTTTTATGTTTTCTAGGGTGTGATTAATTCAGTATGATGTTGCAAACTTATTCTTTAGAAACAGTTATTATAAACTCAAATTTATGCTCTCGAACTTATTCCCTGAATTTCAGTGTGATTCTCTTGTTCCTTTAGTTCTTAGAAGATGAATGTTGCCAAGGCATATATATGTCTGTAGATACTTCAAGCTAAAAACAATTGATGGCTAAGATATGCTTCAATTAGATCATTGTACTGTATTTAGGCTTTTTAGGAATGGTTTTGGGTAAAATAATACACACACACACACGCACATGTATATTATTAACTGAGAGTTGGAATTTTGGAGGAAAAAAGAAAAAAAATTGATTTTAAGATGTCATGGAAGTCTTAAAATTTAACGGGTAACCAATATCTAGACAATAAGTTAACCTTATGTTCCAGTTCTAAAGCAGATACACAGAGCTGATGAGAAATGGGAGACATTCAGAGCTTGATTTTGCTTGTCAATGTATTTTAATCTTGGAAGACGTTGAAGGATGGAATATGTTCCAATTATACCAAAGGAGGCGTGAGAGCTCCATCCATTTAGGACGCCTATTGGAAAACCAAATTACTTGAGTTTAAAAAATCGACCAAAGCTGAAACTGATGTGATACTAAACCCACAGGCCACAGCTTATTCTTTGCCGGATTCATCAATTCATTCTGCAAGACACGCTCAAAGTTCTAATAAATTTGACCTTGTGTCGTATTAACTCTAACCCAAACAATGTTTCTAATCTTGCAAGGTTGACTTTGTAGCCTGAAAGTGTCTTTGACACCAGTTGTAGCATGAAAGTCTTTTACCATACAGCATGGTGGATTGTTAGCCTGTCTCTATTTCAGATAATTAAGTGTATCCTGAACCCATACAGTGATGGCTGATATGATGTATAGGGTGGTGGATCTTTAGCCCATCTCTGGTGCAAATCGAATCAAACATGTCCTACGCTCACCATACATTGATGGCCAAATGATATATAGCATGGTGGATTGTTTGCGTATCTCTATTGCAGATCAACCCAAGTGTATCCTGTGTTAAACCACACAGTAATAGCTGGATGATATATAGAGTGGATTTCTAGCCCATTTCTACTATAGATCAACTTCAAGTGTGTCCTGATCACCATCTGCCATATGATCTCTGTGCCGTTTAAAATCTCGGTATATGTATTAGTATTGGGCAATGGTGTTTAATATCAATATTGTTATTATCAGTCATCAATATTGGTAATATCGGGCATATTGGCGATATCAGACTTGATATTTGCCTATATATAGGGTTGATATCATATTGGGTACCTCAAAATCTTATACGATATTCTTAATATATATTGGAATATAGTTGAAACCACGCTCTGCACTTTACTACACTTTGAAAGAAAATGGCAAGCCCAAATAAGGAGATGTGCATGACATGGACAGGTTAATAAGCTTGGCACCAAGTTGATCTAAAAGGGAAACCCTTGATGGAGTTTTAGGTCCAAACTTATTTAATCATATGTCCAAACTTATTTAATCATATGTAGCTAAATTTCTTTAATATGTGGAAATACAACAACACCTCATATACCATGGTTTCAATATTAGCCAATTTCGATATATATCGGCATTTGGCAGTATTATATCGGGTTTTGAGGTACCCCATACGATATTTACCTCAATATCAGAGTATTGAGGTTGGTATTGCTGACGTTATCAGTCTATATTGATGACGCTGATGCTAGAAATCTTTAGGGGATATCAATACCGAGATTTTAAATCATATTATTATACATTTTTTTCCGTCCCATCAGTTTCTGTCATAATCCCCACAATCAACTCAATGCAAGACACGTGTTCCAACAAAACCACATGTTGCTATCTTGCTTAGCCTATCTCTTTTTTTTTAAATAAGAGATATGGACTCGATTCATTAATATTTTAAGGATTTTGTCTTTGTTCTCTTTTTCTTATACAATCCTATAATTTAAATTTGATATCAAGCTGGTGTAGATTGGAAGTTACCATAAATGTTTCATTATGCATACAAGTTATAAATTGATTATTGCTTTAAAACAATACACTCTACTATTAAGCATCCATTGGTTTAACTACCCCTCTAATGATTTCATTTCATTCCACATAGATACCTCCCCTAATCATGTCTTTCAGCAATATGATGTGATTATAGATTTTTGTAATTGTTAATTTATTTAATTGATATCTGGAACTCCAATTGGAAAAAAAAACCTAAATATCAAACCTTGCAAAGAATGTTTTCGGCATGGGTTGAGGAATCGGCCGATTCCGATACAAATCGGTCGATTCGTATTGGAATTGGCCTTGACCGAGTTAGAATCGGGTTGCAAAAATCATTATCGACATACTCATTTGGGAATCAGGGTGGATATTTCAGAATCGACCGATATCGGCTAATTCCTACCGATTCTAGGTTGAAATCTAACAATAGCTTCTTCTTCTTCTTCCCGATGAGAGAGAGGGTTGCGGGGAGAGATCCGCAGCGAGAGATATCAGGGTGAGAGATTGGGGTAAAGAGAGATCACAAGAGGGAGAGAGAGTTCGGGGGGGGGGAGAGAGAGAGAGAGAGAGCCAAAAGATCGGGGGAGAGAGATCGCACGAGAGAGAGATGGGGGGAGAGATCACAAGATTTTTTTTTTTTGACGGGGGGAGGGGGGGAGATCACACTAGAGAGAGATGGGGGAGAGAGATCACGAGATTTGGGGGGAGAGAGATGCGGAGAGGTTGCGGAGAGATGGGAGAGAGAAGTTTCTATTTAAATGGGTTTTTTTTTCCTAAAAAGTGCCAATTAAATGCCTAATCTTTCAGTATCGTTTCAAGAAAGAAAATAAATCTTTTTCTGACTACCAGTTTTGCCCTCTAGCTTTTTTTTGTTCATTGCTGACTGCAATTAAGACTCACAAGCCAAATCTGACCTATGACTATTATGGTTTTCAAAAATGCACATATTAACAAGCAAAAAATGACAATGATCCAAATTATTTTGACCGACACATTTATAATTTTCATGCTTTTGAGAATTAACAACACTTGATTTCCTCAAAGATAGAAAGAAAAAGAAAGTGTATGATCAATGGACTGTTAGCTCATTGATCAACCTAACCTGTATAATTTTTATGAAAACATTAAATTAAAAAATATTTCTCAAAATCTGCTCTTTTCAAAATGTTCATAAAAATTGAAACCATCTTGTCCGCATCCAATCGCAGGAACGAAAAAGAGTCTTTGAAAATTTCTATTATTTTAAAGTCATTTGACAAACTGAATTTAAATTAATCATAGTTATATTTCTTAATTGAATCCACACTTAAATTTTACTAAAAGGAATAAATGCGATTTTGCCAAATCCAAATTCCTGTTGTTAATCCAAATCCCTGTAGGTTGGATTCAACTAAGAACCTACATTTTTGGTTTGTTTTGGAATTGGGTAGCCTATTTTAGTAACTTTCAAGCTTCATTCATAAAAGAGAGTCAATTTAATTAGGGGCAAATTCAATTTTTTCGCAAAAAATATTATTTCTCTCTTGGAAAGATACCAAAACAGGTATAAAGTACAACATTAATTACTTATTAAGCAGTGCCTTTAGGGCACTCGTTAGCAAGACTCATACAATATTTGTCCCCTCAGATTTCAAAAATATTAATTACTAATAATAAATGTCAATCTTTTACTTCTTCAAAGTTTGAAAGCCTCATCACATTCCAAATAAAGCCTATAGTTATTATTCAATAGCCTAAGTACCAATTAAATCTTTTCCCTCCACAGTTTAAGTAGTTTCCTTTTCTTCCCTCCAACAAATATAACCTGCTAATAAAATCATACTTTCTTTGCTTTATTTTCTCTTCATATAGGAGGAATGCTTATTTTCTTCTTTTGGAAAATGAAAAATAGAATAAATCACAGATCTTTCTCTCTTTTCTCTTCTTTATTTCAATCCTTTTTTACTTTCCTAGAATAAATCTTTAACTAAAATTTCCAAAAAAAAAAAAAATCTTTTTATACTTGGCAAAAACATAAAGTTTAAATATAGAAAAATTATTATCTAATTAGTTTATCAAGTGTTTCATGTAAATACTCTCAGTATATATATTTTAGTTTTGCACTAGCTAATGTGTTTCGTAAATTTGTCGAATGTGATTCAAATTTCATGAATTATTCTTAAAAATATGACAAAGTGATACTAATAATCTAAACAAATTTTTGAACATTTTATTTTTTTATTTTTTTTTGTCCGATACCGATATCACCGAGATGAAATGACCATATGGCCGATATGACCGATTCCGATACTGTAAATTGACCGCCGATTTCGGTTCCAATTCCGAGGAGTCGAACCATGGTTTTGGGCATGTCAATTGAAGATTTTAGGGAACTTTGGGATGGATCTATAGGTTATGGATCACCTATATAGATTTCTTTTATTTTTATTTTTCTTCATTTTGTCTCTTTTTTGAGTAAATGGTGATAGTGATACAATTCCGCCCAATTCTTTTATGAATCTTAACAGAACATGTTTACATCATGAAAAGGAAATTTTTAACAAAAGTAGACATCCAAACAGAAACTCTTTGCAACAATGTTATACAAATTGACTTGGGAAAGAGCACAGCTAATAGGGAATGCCTTGCATCTTTAACATTCAAATCATTAGTGGAGCTTGCAGGTAAAATTGAAGAGCTAGAAGAACGTACTCATGGAGGGTATGTCCCTTGTCCCTTAATAAGATTTAGGTTGAAACTTTTAATAAAGAGCAGCATGTAGCCAGGGCAAGTTTGTTAGGAATAACTATATTTTGGATTATTAGATAACCGTCTCTGGAGGTACCTGATAAAAATGTTATTGTGAAGTTTTACTGTTTTGTAATGGAATGGGGATGTAAGAATAATTAGAATTATTAGATTTCCCCCCCTCTGTATTAGATGCTCACCAGTTTAAAGGTACATATTGTTAATCCATAGAAAATTTTAGAACTAAATCATGCATAAAAGTACACAAGGACCACCAAGCATGGTTTCGTTTACAAAATTTGGGATTTTGAGACATCTGTGGATTAAAAATGTTGGTTCTGGTTGATAACTACTCCTGACATCTTACCAAAGCTTGAGCACATGGCATTGTTATTCTTTTTAATCTACTGCTCTTATCTTCTTGTTCATGAAATTTTTATTGTTTGAAATTGTTGCATGCATCAATTCTACTCTTTTTCATATTCATCTTTGCTTATCATTGGAATGTTTGAAGCTCTACAGTTTTTAACATTATATTCTTGGTCTAGATATACTTCTGACTTGTGCATGTGACTAGTTTCAAGCTTCCGTTAATGTGGAACATATTTTGGCCTTGTACCTTCTATCTTAAGCTCTCTCAGTAACATTACTTTCTGAATATGATATCTGAAGTTTTTTATTCCAATCCTGTTAAATACAGTTGATTTATCCCTTTTTTCTCTTATCTCTACCAAGCATATTGGTTTTCCACATGGAACTGGGTGTGCGTGAGGTCTATGAATAGTAATTTAACAACTTTGTTGAGTTAAACAGTGAGAAATCCCCCAACTCCACCCCCCACCCCCAAACAAAAAAAAAAAAAAAAAAAAAAAAAAAAAAAAAAAAAAAAAAAGAAAAAAAAGAAAGAAAGAAAGAACCGCCCCCCCCCCCCCCCCAACCCCCAACCTGTTTCATTAAAGAGCAGTTAATGAAACAAGAATTACAGTAGCACAAAAGAAAAAAGAGGAATAGAAGATAAGCGTAATCAAAGAATAAATTGACGTATGGGGCTAAGCTAAAATGCTGAAGAATCTTGGTGGCTAAGTACTCCAATGAACACTTTGGCCGCTTGAGTCTGCCATGTGGGTGCCCGTCTAATCATGAGTGGAGACGTCTAGGTCAGGCGGGGGTAAGGAGTCAGTCTGAGAGCTGCTCTAGCCAGGTTTTTTGGAGTATCTCCGGCGATTTGTCCTGCCCAGCAAGTTTTATAATGGAATAGGTCTGCGATGGAGTCCTAGCTCTGTTCCTGAAGAACCTAACGTTCTTTTACTCTAAATATCCTAGCAATTTGCAGTAATTCCCACATTTTTTTTTTGTTGTTACTTTGCACTTTACGTCTGCACCACTCAGACCAAAGAGAGTTTAGACAAAGGAGAATCTATTATGGAGAAAGCCATTTCAATTTGATCCCAAATCTGTTTGAAGGTCAGGCGAGCAGCAGGTGGTGTATCGTCTCCATGTCCTTAGAGCAAAGCAAGCATTCGATAGGATCCTGCCATTTACACTTGAATAGGTTATCTCTAGTCAGTATAGCATTATTATGTTCATGACTTTCATTGGGACCTTCGAAGCCCAAATAACCTTGAATGGACATGATTTAATGCCCCCAAAATTAAGAAATTTGTAAAGCGATCTAACTGAGAATTGCCTTTTTGGATCAAGACATCAGACCATGTGGTCTCCACTATGGGTGCCCACTCTCACATGTTGGAGGAAAAGGATTAGATTCTCTGGTCCTCTTCTAGGTGGCGGGTTTTCCGGGTCAAAATGCAGACTCCATGCTTTCCGACGCCATTGATCACCAACTAATTGGTGCCTTTGGCGGAATGAGGATAGGCACTTAGGAATCGGTGACAAGGGGATCGTCATCTCACCATCTATCCATCAGGAAGTTAATCTTAGAGTAGATGCCTATAGAAAAGAGGATTCTACAAAGAAGATGTCCTTAACCTCCTTCAGGCCCCTTGAACAGGCCGAGGTGCTGTTTGGGTGGGTGCATCCTACCAATTCCTAGTGTCGCTATGTATCTGGCTACTAATTAAGAGGTGATAGAGGATTGAGGTTTGGAGAGGAGTCGCCACCATCACCTATCCAACATGGCTCTGTTTACATCTCTAATGTTCAAAATCCCAAATCCTTCTTCCTCCTAGGATTTGCAAACTCTTGCCCAATTGACAAGGTTGTATCCTTTAGAGACCCCACTCACTCCTCTCCACAAGAAATTCCTCCTGATGTTGTCAATTTTTTCGTCCACCCACTTAGGCATTTAAAAGAAGGATAAGAAGTAGAGCAGGGACAACGAGGCATTAAGGAGCATAATTCTGCCTTCGAGGGAGAGTATCTTCCCCTTCCACTTTCCAGTTACTCAATCACAGTGGTCCAATCACTCTTGCTGTGCATGCCTGGCGTGATGGGTATTTGATTGGGAAGGTATCTATCGAGCATTTAATGACGCAGGCAATGACCATAGTCCTGAAATCCATACTTGCGAGGAAGATCAAGGAGCTTTTGTGGAAGTTAATCCTCAGTACCAAATATATCTCAAAGAAGCACAGGATAGTTTTGAGAATCATAGCTTGCCTACTATCACACTTGCTGAGCAACAGAGTATGATTGGCATATTGTAGGTTGATGACGCAGTTTGTGTCTCCCCCCTCCCCGACACCTTCCAGCATGCCTTCTTGCCTAGTGTCATTTAACATGTTAAGGTTGTCAGCCCCCAGGACGAAGAGCGGGAGAATAGGGGACCTCCTTGACGAAGCCCATGTTTGTATGCAATTTCCTGACCTGGCTGTCTGTTAACCAGGATGTTAACCTTGACTGAACACAACCACAAGTTGATCCAACCCACCCATTTATTACCAAATCCTCCTCTCCCTCCTCCCCTCCCTCCCTCTGTGAGTTAAGGGTCGTCTCTGATATATGAGCACTTAACCATCATATCTCCAATAATTTCCCTATTCTAAAATGATGAACATTAATCATACCGGCATCCCTCCTTTCAGTTCTACAATACATCTGACATTATGCACTGTTGGATCTAATCCAAAAAGGAAGCTATCATGCATGAAAATCATGTTGCTGGGCCATCTTTTATTTCTACCTTTTGTCCAGATTTGGCATTTTTATTGTAATATTGGAGTGAGACAAATGATTGTTGCCTATATATTTATGTGCTTTTAGCAGTTTCGTCCAACAGGTCATGTTCAAGGATGTCGGTCATTGTCTCTAGCACCTCATGCTGATTGCTACGTCATGAATGAAGGAATTTCCTTCAAATATCTTTTTAATATTCAAATTGTTGTGCTAGCTTCTAAACTTATGTATGCCAATTTGTGTTTAGGGTTGATTATGCCATTCAATTATAAATTCATTTTGGTCAATACTCAATGTTAATCAGAAGCAAGTAACCGCATTCTCAGTTATTTGATCGAAACCAACAAAATTAGCTACTGAGAGAGGAGTTGTCTACCTACATAGAGGAGATCTATGATGAATTTTCTGATTACTTGTGCATATGCTTTGGAATCAGTTACAATAATATCCCAAGACAGATTTGCGTGACCTTGCAATTTTGAATTGTTCAGCGCTGGTTGTTTGTGATTCCATATGCAGAATTTAGCATCTCCCTACTTCATATTAAAATCTTTTCTGCATATACAGGAGGGTGGCCAGAGCAGTTGCTAGGATCATAGCTCTTGCACTTGACTTGGATGCTGGCTTTTTTGATAAACCTGAAATGCTTGGTGAACCCATTGCAGTACTGAGACTCCTACACTATGAAGGTGTAAGACAAGTTCCAGGTCATGCCTTGAGTGCTTTTGTTTGTGCAGCTTCGCTTGATGCAATTTATATCACAATGGTAGTCTTTTATCATTATCAGGTAAAGTTTCAAATCCTGAAAGGGGAATATATGGAGCCGGAGCTCATTCTGACTATGGCTTGATCACTCTTTTGGCAACTGATGATGTATCGGGTCTCCAAGTAAGCTCTAGCTAAAGTTCATTTACCCAGATGGTTCCCATCTTATTCTTATGTCTTCTGTTTCTAGAGTAATTGTGCTTCCTTCCCATTTGTGCCAGATATGCAAGGACAGGGATGCCCAACCTCAGATATGGGAATACGTAGCACCGGTAAAAGGGTTAGTTCTTTTGAGCAATTTACAAGCTGTGTCTATCCATATATTCTGGTCTATAGTTCTCTGCGTCTTCTGTATTGTCCCAATGTGCTTCTGTTATATATTGCAAATACTTCTGAAAATCTTCCCTATCATGTTAAGGTTGTGCTACTGTTGGTTATTTTGTGAACCAAAGGATTTTTGCTTAATCAATATTTTTATGCAGATATGAAAATAGTATCATCTTAATTCCATGGTTGCTTTTTATCTTATGACTATCATCGTAATGGTAGCCTTACCACAACAAATTTGGGGTCAGCTAACTGCTATAAATTGAGAGGGGATTGACTAAACTTCGTACAGGAAACTGCAAACTGGCACATTCCTGGTTGGGAACAACTTTTGGCTATACAAGGGCTTGTTATGGAATCTGGAAGATCATTCCCAGTAGCAAGGAAGAATACATCATTTGTGACAGTTTAAGTCATGAAAGCCAGTGAGCCCTCATGAAAATTCTTCTACACCAGTTATGAGTCTAAAAGATGGGGCAGATCATATGATTTTCTGTAGGGGGGATTATATTCCTCCCTGATGCACAATATAAGAGTGTAAACTATATGCTGCTATCTTGACTTTTCTTATAAGGAAAGTAACTTTTTAATCAATTTCATAACTAAGACTGGGAAAAAAAATTCAGAAAGAAAAGATAACTGTCTATAAAATGCTCCTGAATTGATTTTCTAGGTAATTATGAAGTTATCAGGTTTTATCAATATTAATAACAAATCAAAACATCAAGGGTATGAGAAATTAGGTTGATGACCAAATTGCCTCTGCTACGTGAGCTAGACCCTCGAAACTTACAAACCTGGCATACCATAGTTGAAGAGTCAACCAATACACATTCCTATAAGCTAATATTTGATGTTCAAGAGACCAAGCCGGCTACATGTTATTGCTGAAAGTCTGGTGCAGCTTGTTTCTTCCACAGAGAAAGTTTGAGATCACAGTGAAGCTTCTCCAAATCAACTAGAACAATTAGCACTATAGGTTTATTATAATCAAATCATTATACAAACATGGAAACAGAGTTCTGAGAACTGATATGTTTGTAAAGAATCGTATATTGGTAATCACAGGCAGAGCATTTTTCCACCATATTTTTTCACCCATGGGTCAGTATTTACATGTATGTGGAATAAACTTATATTAGCATGTTGAGTACAACTCTGGCATGATTAATACTAGAACTTCTAAGATGTGATGGAAGTAATGAACCATTTAGTTGACGTCTGATACACATATATACTATAGACAGCCAAGCTGGTTCTTTTCTTATTGTTCTTTTATCTTTATTTTTTTATTGGTCCATGTGGTTGTGATTCTAAATATTGACAGGTCTCATTTTTGTTTCTCTTCTCTCTTTTTTCCCCCCTTATCTATATGCTTGTATGGTTACAAATGTAAAGGTAATACTCTCTTCCCATCCAACGAAACAATATGCATGACGGGGCAGGTAGTTGCAAAGTATTCAACATTAACTAGGATTTTTCTTCTTTTATTTCATTCCAGAGGGTTCATCGTCAACCTTGGGGACATGCTTGAGCGTTGGAGCAATTGTGTTTTCAGGTATGCTTCTCAATACTAAACTTTTGCCAAAATCTCAGCTTGCCAGTAGAGATCCAAGTTTTTCAGCTTCATTTGAAGCATATCTAGTATCATTGTTTCTGTGAAAATTTACTATGCAAGACTTGTGTATGACATTGTCAGTGGCCTACTTTTCAGGGCTTGAAAAATTTTCAAGGGTACTTGTTGAGAATTATTACTTTACAATAATAGAAAATATGTATGCTTCATATAGGAAAGAGATTTTATAGATGCATTTATCATGGAAGCCAGTAAGTAGTACATTTTCATCTACCCATGTGATGAGATTTGTCATTAGACAATGGCTTGTTCATTTATTTTTTATGGGACTAAGTAGGAAAAATTGCAGTTATTGAGGTGGGGTAAAAGAAAAGCCTTGTCAAATTCTATGCAGGTGTTCTCTAATTACAGTTTGTATAGCATTCACTCAACTGATCTCAATTTCTGTGTTTTTGTTGTACAGATGAAGTTTTGTAACAACATTGATTAAAAAAATGTATATAATCTTCTACATTTATCATTAAACCACGTAGTTTACATCAAAATTTCTAGTGACTGACTAGGATGTTTGAAAGAATAGTTGCCTGCAACTTGGTGACAAATTACTTCAATTTGGTGATTTGGTCTTATTATTATTATTTTTTTTACTCTTAAGATGTTCTGCTTTTGACTGTTTAGATTATTTTCACCCAAGTTGATAGCTCATCATGTAATTGGTTAACTTTTGTTTCTCTCTTATTCTATGTGCTTGATGCTTGTTTTACTTGAATTTGAATTTCAGGATATGATAGTTTCTCTTAAACTACGGCCGTGAAACGCCTATTCTATTATTTACCATTTGATATTGTCATGCACATAAAATCTTACCAAGTTTCGGTAACTATGGCGTTAAAACTTGCAAATTCAAATGGCTAATTATTTACTCCTTTATTTGATGATCTTCATTTCCTAGAATTAACCTATAAGAATTTCTCTGTTTCTGTGTAGGTCAACATTGCACCGAGTAATAGTTGATGGACGGGAGCGCTACTCTGTAAGTTTCATCATATCACTATTTTGAACTATTCTGCTTAAAAAAAGTTATTGTTGTGGTTGTTACTACTATCTTCTTGATGTGGGATCAAAGGCTAAAAATTGAGATTGAGAATATGAATATGGATCGCAACCTGGTTTAGACTTCACCACTTGTTGATTCAATCAATTAGATCAAACTAATATCAAAACATATTTTTTTATCAAATTTTTATTGCTTTATTCATTGAGTTGGGCCATTTAAATAGGTTTCACTTGACTACTAGTTTCAACCCACTTCTGATAAGAGACTAAACAAAAAACAACAAACAAATATAATGCTGAAAATAAACATTACCAACTAGATTCAATCTCAACACCAAATACTGGCCCAAACGAAGTCCAAATGGACTCAAATGAAAATCAAGCACAACTACGACACGTGGACTAAACAGATATCCAATAAAATCGAAGTAAACAATGTCAAACACATCTCAAAACTAAAATCAAAGGTAGAAGATGTCCCCATCAGCTCTCCCTGGGTAAGAAGAACTCGACCCTGCGAGTAAAGTTCCCTATGGCTCTCGTAGTGCTCCAATAGATCCGGGGCCAATCGCTGCAGGTCCTCTCGAGTCCTCTCGAGTAATCAATGTATCATCAAATTCAGGACAACTGTTTCAACGCACTAAATATCGTATGCAACCACCATCTCGAGTGGAGGTGATTTGGTCATTCTGAATGCTATCAATCTGTTCTGCTGCAAATGGGACAGGTGTAGTAGATAGTAATGGCAAATGGGGTCCCTAAAAAAAAGCTCGGGGTAGACTTATCAACATTTACAAGTGGATTATCATGGTTAAAAGGAGGATCTTTATAAGTTAGTAAGTTTGAAATATTAAATGTCGAACTAATCCTAAAATCCAAAAGTAAATCAATTACATAGGTATTTGGATTAATTTTTTTAGAATTTTATAAGAATCAACACTACGAGCATGCAATTTCTTAATAATTTCTGACGGAAAGCGTTCAAGTCGAATTTGGATCATTACGAAATCACTTTCATTAAATTCAAGATGCTTGCGGTCTAAATCTGCATGGGATTTATAATATGCATCATATTTAATTTTCTTGCTGATCTCTTTATGCAAATAATGAACATGCGATATAAATGCCGATGTAGACTAGGATACGTAGGATGATGTGTCATAGGGATAAAATTTATAGAGGCTTTTTAGGTTTGTAACCATGCACGACTTCAAATGAACTCATGCTTACTGACATTTTCACTGAACTATTATATGTAAACTCTGCAGTGGCTGAAATAAGATCTCAATTTCTCAAATTCGCACCAACCAAGCAGCGTAAAAGATTCCTAAACTCTCTTTGTCGAGAGATATTGGACTGATCAAATTTAATGCTTTTTTGCTGATTGATGCATCAGAACGTTTAGTGTCAGGTGGAGGGACATGTCGTATTGATGCTTGTTTGACCTTTTTTTCCATCATGGACAAACAAACAGACGTTCAAATACCCATAAATAGTGACATCTAGGTCATATATTCATGGTCTGCCCAAGATGATATGGTCAACATGCATGGTGACTACATCACATCAAATCTTATCCGAGTAAGTGGTAAATCGGGATAAGACATCTTTTTTTAACATCAAAGGATGCAGAGTTCACTCAAGATACTTTATATTGTTGAGAATGAGAAACAACCTTCAGCCCAAATTTAATCACTATGTTCACAGCGATGGTGTTGACACAACTCCAACTCAATTATGACTTGATAATTTGTCACTTATTTTAGTGAGAGTTTGAAATATTGTGGATTAACACCACTCATCACTCTTTAGGTTGAGTCAAAGCGCACCTCACTATACTAAATCAGCGAGTAATTCTGTCAACATTATCAATCAAAGGTGGGTGCATGCTCAAAAGACATCCTAAGGTGGTAGCCTGATCAACAACAAGCCCATCATCCCAAACATCTCCTTCAGGGTTATGAAAAATCTCCTCTAAGTCATCCTAGTCACTATCTGACTGAGTCTCAAGAATCAAAAGCTCTTGTCTTGCTTGGACACTAAGCAGCAATGTGACCAAACCATTAACACTTAAAATTTTTGATTCTGTTGAACCGATCTAGACGACTCACTGTAAACTCCTTTGCATTTATCGTCATGCTTCTGAGTAGAGTTACTAGATTCAAAACGGGACTGAGAATAGGACTCACTAGGCTGGGACTTAACAGTGGTGGCCTTGTTAGTGTTATCCCTATAGTCTGTGCGTCCAATGAAAGAAAAATCTTGAGAACGATCTAGATCCTGGACAAGTTGATAAGCATATTCTAGAGTGGATATATCTTGCACAAAGAGCCTTATGCCTAAGATCTTCCCTAAGTTCTGAGCGAAATCTAGACAAGACTATGGTGTTAGACTCATTCTCGCCATACCTAACCAGAAATTTATCAAACTTGGTTATGTACTCTGCTACTGGTTGATTGCCTTATGTCAAACACTGCTATTGATCAAGTGTTGTTTGTACGCTACATACAGATATTTCTCATGGAGTTTTAATTTCATTTCATCCTAAGTCTACAGGGACTCCTGCCTCCTAAGAGTCATCAGCTTCTCTACATTAGCCCAATATTATCTAACTTGACCAACAAATTTTATTTTGGCAAATTGAATTCATCTCTCTAATCAGACATATTATACCAGTCAATAATTATCCATGTCAGATATCCAATTGAGAAAATTTTGGAGATCTAATGACCATCAAAAGAGGATGCTTCTAGTTTAATTTTGTAAGTTCATTCCATCGTTATCAGGTTGAACTATCCTAGGTGTCCGATTTTCAGGTCGAGGTGCATTCTCACTAACATTCTCGGTAGTCTCACGTTCTATTCGGTCTAAATATTTTCTATTGCTTCTCAATTCTCACTCGACATTGTCAAATCGAGTGGATAAGTCTTTTAAGAGTTTTGCAATGCTAGCAATGTTGGGATTCATCTCAGAAATTGAGTCTCAAAAGTGATATTGTGTTTCACAATGAGTGAGCATGCGACAAGGTGCTCCTAAATACAAAACCTACATGATATAGTGTTGCCATGTAAAATTATGCCCTAAATGATGATTTTCAGCGAACCAAACACAAATTAATAACGAAATGAGGCCTAAATGCAACCTAATAAGAATGAAAACTAAGCCTAACACCTAACAATGTTTTAATGTGGACTACACATGATAAATTAAAAATCAGCAAGTAGTTCAATTATGAACGCTCACTAGATTATCCCACAACTTATCGAACATTTAGCCATCAAGAATTTAATTAAGATGATTAAATAATAGAAACCATGCAAGTAGTGTTGGTTATTTTTATATTGCATTAAGAGAATTAATCAAATGTCTAGATTCAGAAAATAGTTCTATTTTAATAGTCAGATTAGAGAAAGAAAAAAATTAACAGATTCACACACTCACAATTTTATAGGAACAATGACAGTATTGATAGCATCAAGGATAATCGAGACAATTTTTAATATCGTTGGAAGAGAAATAGAATCAATAAAATTAGGATTACCTCAAAAAACACCGCTATCGATAGCTGAAAATCGCCCACAATGGTCTTCGACAACACTAGTATGGTCTGAAAGAGTATTGCCTCAAAAACGGCGTGAATCGACTCGAATCGAGCCTGAAACGGCTTCTGAACCAACCCGACTGAATCAAGACCGAGTCTGGGCTGAGTCACTTGGGTTGACTGGGGATTGAGTCACTCGGGTCGACTCGGATCGGCTGGCTCGAATCGGCTCGGGTTGGCTCCGGGCTTGAGTCGTCGGCTCGGGTTCGGCTCGGGAGGTTCGGTGACGTCAGCTTCCGAAGCTAACTTAATCAGCTCAAAGCGAAGCCGACGCCGTCGTAATCGACTGGATCGAGCTGCTCTCATCGTTGTCGGCTCATACTTCCAAAGACTGCTCGAACTGAGGTGGCAATATCAGCGACGATGGAGATGAAGACGGCAACAACACACTTAGGAGATGAAGATGACGACGATGACGAGGACTTGGCGGTGGCAAAATGAAGGTGGCGGATCTGGATCTGCGATATGCAAAGACGGCGATGGTGATGCTGAAGACGGAACAAAAGCGACGAGGACGGGGGAGTGACGATGAGGAGTTCTGGAGTTCATCGAGGAGTTCGGCGAGTGGCGTCGTCGGCGACGAGGTCGGATGGTGAGTTCTGCATCGGGTGCTATCAGCGTTGGTGGTCCTCGTGGGCGTCACACTAGGTGACGACGGCGTTAGCGTTGAGAAGAGGAGGCCGAGGGGATGGTGGCAGCGATGGAGGAGGGGTAGGGTTTTGGTAATTTGGGGCCCAAGTTGGGAAGAGAGGTGGGAGATGAACAGTAAATTTTTCTCTATTTTTTTGGTCTGGTCTAATTTCAAATTTATTTTTTGGAATGGATCTAATAAAAGTGAAGGGGGTTGAGAACGATTATGGTTTGGAAAAGAGGGAGAGCTCTAGGGTTTCGGGAATTTTTTTTGAATAAAAGAGCAGAAATTTAGCTCTGATATCAAAATTGATGTGAGATCAAAGGCTAAAGATTGAGATCGGGGATATGAACATGTATCACAATTCGGTTTTAGGCTTTACCTCCTGTTAGTTCAATGAATTAGATCAAACCAATATCAAAACAAAATTTTTTTTTAATCAAATTTTCATTGCTTTATTCATTGGGTTGGACTATTTAAATAGGTTTCACTTGAATATAAGTTTCAACCCACATCCGATGTGGGACTAAATAAAAAAAACATACAAATATAATACTGAAAAGAAATATGACCAACTAGACTCAATCTCAACTCTAAATATTGACTCTAAACAAAGTCTAAATGAACTCAAACGAAAACCAAACACAACTACGGCATGTGAACTAAACAGTTGTTCAATAAAATCGAAATAAACAATATCAAACACATCTCAAAATTACAACCAAAGGTGGATGATGTCCCCATGGCTTCTCCTCCATGTTCCATCATAACATTAAAGATTTTTCTTGTCCTATTCTATTTAATTCACTTTCTCTACTTGAGCAGATTGCGTATTTTGTGGAGCCAAGTCATGAATGCCTCGTAGAGTGCTTGCCAACCTGCACCTCTGAGGCAAATCCTCCCAAGTATGTTTCCAGTATATATTCCCAATACTATGCTTCTCCTGTTCTGCTTTTTGATATTTGTTTTTTCCCTCCTGTTATCAAACCAACGGTTTCATCTTCATTTGTCATATTCTAGTGAGCATGTATGTTTGACTGTTTGTTGTTGATAATATGGTGTTTTCATCAGGTTTCCTCCAGTGACGTGTGGAGTGTACCTATCACAGCGATACAAGGACACACATACTGATCTGAGTTCATACCGGGATCATCAAACATGAAAGAGAGACCTGAGGGCTTGAGGTTTCTTTTCAAAATGTGAAGTTTGCATACCGGGGTGCTTCCATTCTCTTGTTTGATACCTCCTCAAGCACAGCTATACAGACTATAACCATACATAAAGAAGATAATAATGCAAGCCGGCATGATATTGAAGCAGTCTGCCAGTTTATTTATTTGAATTTTTAAGTTCTCTCTCTTGAAGCAGTAGTGAATCATGGAATGCTAATGGAGAAAACTAAAACGAAAATAATTTTTTTTCCTGGAATGTGAGCTTAAGATATAGTTTGTCTTTATTTTAGCGTACAATGCTCCTATGATATCAGTTCTTGGTGTTGCCAGTCAAAGATGATTTTGCCGTCTTGTATATAAATAGCGAAGTACTCAAATGTCTCAGTGCTTGTTGGTGAAATGTTTTTATCTATTCAGAGATTTGTTTATTTCGACTGGATTCATCGGTTGTTGTCTTCAGAAACTGACTCGTAAGTCTGTTATTGTGTGCTCATTCAACGAGCATTCTCAATGTTATCCTCTGTAGGGGATTCAAGCCTGGCGCAAATGCTAATAAGGCGAAAACGACTGTTGTTGAACTTTTTTTTTGCAAACCTCGTGCAGTGAAGCATTGTTAAGCCTTGCTTCAATGAAGTGTGTTATTGGTTGTACATTCACTGATAGCTTCTCTATGGGCAGCCTTTTTTGGGAAAAATGTATATAAGCCCCTGGTATTTTTCTGGAGTTCGTAAAAGCCCTTGTTCGTCTTTTTCGTGCTAGAAAGCCTTCTATATTCTCTTTTTTATCCATTAAGCCCTTTAACTGTATTCTGAATAGTTTTATGACAGTGGGCTTTGTGAATTACTCTTATTGTCCTTCGTTGACCCCACGCACGTGGGTGCAATGATATGATGTCAGTGGAGTGCATATGGGTTACATTTAATTGAATTAAATTATTTACTTTTATTGCAAAATGGTCATCTTATAAATTGTTCATCTTTAACTTATTCTGTCCACCTTCAATTTTATTTTTTGATATTATAGTGGCCGCGTGATGGAGTAAAACGAAACTCTTACAGTTGATTTGATATTATAGTTGGCGTCCAATGAAACTCTTACAGAGATTTAAAGAGAAATTGTGATGGAGTGAGTTTTGAGAGGTATAAGCTAGCCAAGGAGGCTAAGAAAGCTGTTCAGCATGCAAGAGCTAAAATGTACAAAGAAGTGTATGAGAAGTTGGACGCCAAAGAGATTGAAAAAGATATATATAGAATTTTTCGAATAAGGGAGAGAAAGACTAGAGACTTATGTACTGTGAGTTGTGTTAAAGATGAGAATCAGAAGGTTTTAGTTCGAGATGAAGAAATCAAAGAAAGATAAAGAGAATATTTTGACAAATTGTTCAATGTTAGTTTTACTCAAGATTTGGATGACCTTATCATTCAGTATCACGATATGAACTGTAATTATATGCGCAGAATTAGCTAATCTGAAGTTAAAGAGGCCTTGAAGAGGGTGAAGTTAAGAAAAGTTGTTGGCCCTGATGGAATTCCTATTGAGGTATGGAGATGCTTAGGAGAGGTGGGCGAGAGGTGGCTGACAAACCTCTTTAACAAGATTTGGCTAACTAAAAAGATACCAAATGAGTGGAAAAAGAGTACCCTCGTTCCTCTCTACAAGAACAATGGTGATTCCAGAGTTGTTCAAACTATCGTAGAATAAAACTCATGTGTCACACTATGAAGCTTTGGGAAAGGGCAATCGAATACATGTTAAGGCAGAATGTTAAAATATCAGAGAACCAGTTTCGGTTCATGCCGGGGCAATCGATGACAGAGGCTATTCATTTGCTTCGTCAACTTATAGAGCGATTTTGAGAGAGGAAGAGAAATTTACATATGATCTTTATTGATTTAGAAAAAGCTTATGATAAGATGCCAATAGAGGTATTATGGTGGACATTGATGAAAAAGGGAGTCCCCATCAAATATATTGACATAATCAGGGACATGTACGATGGAGTAGTGGCAAATGTCAGAACTTGTGGAGACATAACAAGTATTTTTCTATCACAATTGGATTGCATTAAGAATCTGCATTGAGTCCATTCTTATTTGCCATAGTGATGGATGAGCTTACTAGGGCTATTTAAGATGAGATACCGTGGTGTATGCTATTTGCTGATGATATCGTCCTAATCGATGAGATGAGAGCTGGGGTAAATGAAAATTGGAGTTATTGAGGCAAACTCTAGAATCTCGAGGTTTTAGATTAAATAGGACCAAAACAGAGTATATGTAACATAAATTCAGTAAACAGGAAATCTGAGATTACAGTATTGTGACACTAGATGGTCAAGAAATACCGATGAGCAATCATTTTAAGTACTTGGGTTCTAATATCCAAAAGGATGGGGAGATCAATAGTAATGTCAACCATAGGATCCAAGCCGCTAGTTGAAATGGAGGAGCGCAATAGGAGTTTTATGTGATCGTAATATTCCGTTATGGCTGAAGGAAAAGTTTTATTGGACTGCTTTTAGGCCATCTTTATTATATAGCATAGAATGTTAGGTTATAAAGAGATATCATGCCAGAAGATGAGTGTAGTAGAGATGCACATGTTTCGTTGGATGTGTAGTAACACGAGGAGAGATAAGGTGAGAAATGAGGATATTTGTACTGAGATAGGTATAGCCTCTATAAAAGAGAAGATGAGAGAAAACCGCCTACGATGGTTTGATCATGTACGACGTAGACCTACAGATGCACCAGTCCGGCGAGTATAGCATATCAAATTAGGACAAGTTAAAAGAGCGCAGGGAAGACCGAAGAAAACATAGATGGAGATAATATGACAAGATATAGAAGCTAAAGGTCTTAGTGAAGGCATACTGCTCGATAGGAATGAGTGGAGAAAGCCGATCCGGCGTAATTCTCTTTTGGTTAATGTAGCCTACCCTAAATACTTGGGACAAATGGAAGCAGTTGTTGTTGTATAGTGGATGCGTGAAATCTAACAGGATTTTTTTGCAACTGCATGAAATGTGTTCTGTGTCAAATTAGACAGATTACACTCGAGTGGATAGTTTTTAGAGAGATTTCTTATTTAATATAGGAGAAATTATATTGAAAAATGTTTATTTTTAGAATGGAACAAGTAGAGTAATATTTTTCTAATTTAGTGATAAATAAAATATATTAGGAATCTTATTGGATCTTTATCTTCTCATTTTTTCCCTCTTAGATTGTGTTGCTCTTTCTTTTTCCTTTTCTGTAAAAATTTAATTTGTTGATTTTTTTTTTGTCACAATAGAGTTTCCACCAAGTATTCACTGTAAATTGAGAATAAAAAATATATTGAATGAGTTTGAAATCTACCAACAGCCCGACAACCAGTGGCGAAGAAGAAGATCCCCACCAGTGTGATTCCAAAGAGGAATGTCTCGTTGGACAACAAGGACAAAGTGTAAGTCCAAATCTCCCCTTTAGCAATTATTTAAGTTTTAATGTCCATATTTAGTTAAAATTTGACTACTTGAGTTTCTATATACGTCCACCTTTATAGAGATTGCGGACAGATAGTTCAAATGTATGCTCAGTTATTGGGTTGTTTGGAGATATATAATATTGTTCATCTTTAATCATAAAATTTCTGCCCTACATGTAATATGTCCACACAAAAGTAAAATTGTCCACCCATAGGAGTAAAATATCTACCTTTATATGTAATATCTCCACCTTTAAATAACTGTGCTCATCTTTACATGAAATTGTCTACCTGTAAATAGAACCTGTCCACTTGTACATATAATTCGTCCACCATCACTAGTTTATTCTCCATCTATCTTTTGTGGTATGTGCTTCTATTTTAAGGGGATAAGGAGGCCAAGAGAAAGGATATTCATTCCATGTCATGCATTACTCCATTTTCTGAGTTCATAGAGGAAATCGGCCCCATATCAGAGATAGTCACCAGAAGCTATTAAAGAATAGTACATTTCATTGATATCTTTGGATCGGGTCCATTCCAGTCGATCATCAGACAATGGGGTGGTCGTAAAGAACTACAGGGAGGTGGATAGTGAAGTACTTTGTCATCAATAACATGTTCATAAAACACAAAGATTCAACCAAAAGTGGACAATTACCAACGTAGGTGTGGACACTTAAGATCAAAGATAGATATTTTAATGTGAAATATAAGTACAAACAGAGGCAAAAGGTGGACATATTGAGATAAAAATGGACATAATGTGATCAAGGTGGACATATTGAAATAAAAGTGGACATATTATGTATTCTAGTAGATATATTTGGATAGAGGTGGATAGATTGGTTCCAAATGTATAACTTTGTACACTTGGAGACAGTTTTAAGAGCAGGCTAGTCAAATTAATCAAAAAAAAAACTGTTAAATATAAATGTAAAAGTTGTATACTTTTCATTACTTTTGATGCGGGTTGAGAGGATGAAGTCGCACCAAACGCTAGGATACATGTGGACTAATCACGTGTCACATGAACCGCAGACATGAAATATGTACTTTAAGTCTTTGTCATTGATGATGATGTAAAACATATTCCACTCTTGCTCAAGTTTTTACCTTAAACTTAGATTGGGAAGAGGAAGATAGAGTGCCTAGACACTAGACACTTCATTCTTGAGAGATTCAAGGGATTGGATCTCAATCAACCAGATCATCATGGCTTGATCATCGTTAGCAGAACTAATAAACATTAAAAACTAATATGAATCCATGATCGCTTAAGAGCAAATGAAATAGGAAGAGGAAGAGGAAGACTTAGGGAATTAAAGAAGATGACTTGGAAGGAAAAAATAAGAGGAAGAGTTGGAAGAGAAAACAAATGAAAACATCGGGGAAATATGGAATTAATCCTACCTAAGGAATTTGGAGTGAAATATCCCATTTAATCCTCGTTTCCCCTCCAATTTCCTCTCCATTGCACATTTTTCTTGTTTGATTAATCAATCAAAATGATCAAACCTTGAAAAGGTGTCCACTCTGGTGCAGGGCTGCATTTAACGCAGCTACAAAAAAGAAGATTTTCTCCACATTTTCGTGTTGTGCAATCCAACAGCCACAGGTGGATAGAAACGAATAAAGGTGGACGTATTACCCAACGGCCACATGTGGACATAAATGATAAAGGGTGGACAAATTACCAACCGCCGTTTACAGCGCATGAGCGGCATTAAATGTAACTCACGCGTGCGACACTGATGTTGCAGGAGCGAGCCCCACAATAGAAGGGTAACACATGGATTACTGAAATACACAATATCTTGTATCCATTAAAGGTGAGGACAAGGGCTTATTAAAATGCCAAAGTAAAGCTAGGGCTTTTTGGCATAAGCTTTTTGGCATAAGAAAGATGGGCAGGGGCTTTTATGAACTCCAAAAAAAAATGCAAGGAGCTTATATACATTTTTTTTCTTTTTTCCCCTTAGGTTCAATGAATGTTATGTGGATTTTTTTTCTAACTTGAAATATGGGTAGAGTTCCTCTTAAAACTTTAGTCGTACATCTTCAACCTCTAACTTTTTTACAAGTTGTATGTGTTATCAACTCTCTTAAGTTCTTTTACTTTCTATGTGTTTTGTTTGAGAGAAAGTGGCCGGAGAAAAGTAATTTCCTTCTGTTTGGGAGAGAAAACTAGAAAGAAAATTAAAGTGAGAGAAAATAAAAGAAAACATGCTTTAAAATTTTCTTTCACACTTTCTCTACCAAAACCCAGAGAAAATGAGACAAACGATGCTCCAGAATGGAAACTTCTTTCTCTCTTTCAATCCTCTAGTTCTCTACACCCAAAAAGCTACAACTAACCTTCACACAAATTTATGTTTTGCTTTAATTTTTCAAACCTTTTTTCACTACTTTTGTTAGAATTTTTTTATTAAACTTTCCTTGTAACCAAACATTAAAATGACTTTTCTTTTCATTTAATTTCTTTTTTCCCAAAGCAAACACAGCCAAAGCTTCCCAAGTCCTAAAGGGATTTAGCAGTTCCAGTATGAGGTTTCAGAATAATATATCAAGTTGATGAAAGCAGTTTGGCCACTGCTCTCCTCTTCTCTGGATTAAAGAGGGAATAGTGACAGTTCACAACAAACAGGTAAATATTTTTCTAACATACCAGCACAAAATGATACAATGCTTGTCTACAATCATTGACCATCATCATCAAACCTTTCAATGAGCACTTAGATATCTGTTAATGTGCTTTTCATTTCTAAAAAATCAATCTCAAAAGTAATATTTCATTTCACTATGAGCAATGTCAATAAGATCCTGGGATAAAAGACTAAAAAAAAAAAAAAAACTGATGGTAAAGCCATCTAAAGGATCCCAACCAAAAAAGACTAAAGGAGGAGACATTAATATTAGAAAACAGCAATAAACTGCAGTTGGAAAGTGTAAGGCTTTAATTATGCATTTATCATTAGTTAAACAAGAACAAAGATCAACAGTAACATAGACAAGTTGGAAGAAGCAAATTGAGGATGAACCATTGAAGAGGATAAAAGAGAGTTCCATTTTAGCTAACACTTGATATATTTGCTACCAAAACTGCACCAGTGGAGCAGACATAAAAAGAAATCCATTAGGGCAAAGGTAACCACTAGCCTATTTGCATTTAAATATAACATGTAACCTAAAGTAGCAACCTTGAGGAAGCATCTGTTAAAAATCAATTAAATTCATCTCCGCCTTGCTATACGCGAAAGAGACTCAAGTAGATCGCACTCAGTAAGTGCTCCGTCTCGATCGGTATCTCTCTCCAGTAGATGTTTCGTCCTTAGTTATTCATCCATCATAGTTCTCTTCTTCAACAATTGCTCTCTATCGTATGATATCTCTTCATCATCACATTGTTCAAACTCTTAATGATTCTAGAATTTATCTTCAAAGGTTTATTAGTGATAATATTAGTATCTTTTTATTTTTGTTTAACAAACTCTTGATGTCATATTATCATGAGTTTGAGGGAGGGTTCTCAAGTAATAATCGTTAGGGTGTAGCACAAACAAGATAATATTGTAATTCTCTATTTATTTCATGCATACAAAGAAGAGGTTAATCCCCATATAAAGCAAGCCGGCAAGCCGTCTATTTTCTTCAAACCTAACAAGGCCTAAAAAAGTAGCCCTAATTACTATACTTAGAACTACATGTACATCAAAACAAACAACTGAGTTGTTATTTTCTGTAATTAGAGTCGCATGTAGTTCCAATTATAGTCATCCAAACAACCCTTAAGCTCAAAAGGAAAAGCGTGTAACCAAACATCATTAACTCTCCTTTGAATAACAACCCAATTAGCACAGTGGTTAGCTTCTCTGAATGCATGCGAACATTTTAACTGGTAGGATAAGTTCATGGTTGTTTAATTGAAGTAAGCCAAATGTTTTCTGAATGGATCAACTCTTCTATTTGTCCCGGTGAGTGTTCTTTTGATAGGTCTGAAATGGTTAGAGCTCAAGTTTCTTACGGTTCCAAGTTCGAATCCACCATGTGCGGACATTTCATTCCCCGATGTCGATCAGTGAGCAGACTGTGAATTTACTCCCCGTGGTTCTCAGTTCGAACTCGACTTCTGTGGATTTAACTGGCAAAAACAAAAAAAAAAAAAAAAAAACTATAAATAATTATCAGTCTCCTATTTCAGCTACAGCATGGCCTGGCCCGACTAGCTATTAAAACCCGGCCCAACTCATGCGCTCGGTTCACGTTTCGGTCGGAATCGTTTCCCAAAATGATCGAAATAAAAAGAGAGTCCCAAAATCTCGGGCTGGGGCTTAAATAAGAGCTAGGGTTTTCATCCTTTCTCCTCTCGCGACGGCGGCAGCAGCTCTACGTATTTGAAGACCAGAGAGAGAGAGAGAGAGAGAGAGAGAGAGGAGCAATGGCGGATACGAAAGCGGTCACGATCCGAACCCGAAAGTTCATGACCAACCGCCTTCTATCGCGCAAGCAATTTGTAAACTTCTCAGAGACCTTAAATTTTACCCTTTTGGTCTAACTTTTTGATTAGATATTCACATTCGTTCCTATGTGTTTTAGGTCATTGACGTTTTGCACCCGGGAAGGGCTAATGTTTCTAAGGTAGTTGATTGATTCTCATCTGATGTCTTCATTTTTTTTCTCTCATAAAATTCTTTTTTTTTTTTTTTTGCCCGTAAAGATTATTTATTTTGATTTTTTTGAAGGCTGAGTTGAAGGAGAAACTCTCCAAGATTTACGAAGTGAAGGATCAGAACGCAATCTTCGTGTTCAAGTTCAGGACCGCCTTCGGAGGTGGCAAGTCCACTGGATTTGGCTTGATCTATGATTCAGTTGAGAGTGCGAAGAAGTATGAGCCCAAGTACCGTCTCATTAGGGTAAGCTGCAATCTCAAATATTTCACCCTTTTCCTTGCCTTTTAACTTGTTCGTGCTGTTTGATATCAATTTGCTACTTCAAAAATTTATACTGTGCTAATGAGACATAAATAACCTTTTCATCAATAGTTTAGTTTTTTTACTTTATTTTACTTTGTAGTCGGTGATTGTTTATGTTGATAAGTTTGGTAGTTGGAATACTTGTTCTTTAGATTCCATTTTAGTGTTCATTACGTGATTGATATGTTGAAGTTAATCTAACTATGCCATGTTTCTAATATGTGTTTAAACATTTATATAATGGTTGTCACGAATTATCTCTAAACATTATCGCATGTATTGTTTGGATTTTGGTCTGGAAAGAGCCATATTTTGATTGATTTGAAATCTAGCTGCTCCTTGCATTTAGGAAGCTGTAGTTGCTTTTACAATGCTATTATTGCTGTAATTTCTCTGCCATATTTTGCGATAGGCAATGCTTAGTTATGAGGATGTCATAATCCAATAAAATTGTAGATATCACTGATTTTGATAGTTCAATAATTCTAATATGAAGCTTCCCTGAAATATTTTTTCCGATTTGAATCTTATCCTGAGCGAGAAATTTTAGTTACTTTAATTTTTTTTATGCCCATTAAGTGAATGCTAAAAGAGGCTGGGTACTTGGGTTATGAAGTCCTTTTAGAGGACTGCTCAGATTTCTCGGAAAGTCTCAAGAATAGGTGTTGTTTGGAAACTACATAATGTAGTTCTGTTCACTGCTGGTAATGTTATGAGCCATGATACACACAAGTACAACAATTTTGTTTTATACTTCGGTTGGTTTATTATACTGTTTTATGCAACCATTATAGATACTCATTGTCATTTCTAAAATTTCAACATAAATGTATTTCACCTAAATTGTTGAGCTTCTTTATGCAAAATATAGTACTGCTGATCCTCTCCAAAACTTGTGTAGTAATTTTTTATATCCTAGCTAAAACCTTTGTGTCATAACAAACTCTATTTAAGAAGTTATATGGTATGAGATCTATTCATTCATTTGGTGCATTATGTTTATGTAATATATTCTTTTCAAGGGGCAAAAGAACAATGGAATCATTCCATCAAAAATCTTGTCTGACCTGAATTAGTATATAATTATTTTTTGGTGTTTTGATAAGTTAGTACATTTATGCTTGAGCTTATTCTCATATGATGTTGCCAAACGGTGCTTTGGGAGGATAAACATGAGAACCCTGATATGGTGCTTGATGTTTTTTGTCTTACTAATTTCTTCAGTAGAATACACGAAGATTTTTTTTTGCACTAATGTTATCAAGGTTCAAATGTTTTTTAATCATCCCACATAATCGAGCCATGACTAATGTGGCAAATATACTCTTTTGGCTTTATTTCAGTTTCCAGCAGATCATGAATTTTTTTTCCAATTTAGATTAAGGGAAAATAGAAATTTCAAGTTCCTTCTTTCCCTACATTGCTACTTTTGATGTCTGCTCTCTGCTTTCTCCTTTTACCATTACCTACATCATTTTTTCTGTTTTATGAGTTCTGATTTCTGAACTCTCAATGTGCCAAAGAAAGATGTTAAAGGCTTGCTGTGACACCCTGATTCATGTCCAAGTAAAATTGCTATATTCTTATGAGCCGAAGTTGATGTCCTTTTCCTTGTAGGGATCAGTAGTTATTATATAGCCTCGTCTTCCAATTATCTTTAAACTTTACTTTTTTATAGAAACTCCGCGAAGCCTCCTGTGTTTCCCCTCGATTTTCAATCAATCCCCGCTACTTCCTTACCAGCCAGCCTTGTTGATTGTAAAAGAAGCAATGGCGAAAACAACAAAAGTGAATGCTTTGATTTCAAAAATGTTGCTTTTACATCAAAGGTTGCCCCAACATCAAAAAACAAAACCAGGGACCTTGGGGAAAGCACCCTTTCTTTCTATTCAAAATTTGCACAGTAATCTTGCATCCAGGAAACCTAGAAGGCCTAATATCCCCATTCCTCTCATCTGTTCCTGTCAATGTTTTCATTTTCCAATGTGGAGGTTGTTACTTACATTTATCTGTTGTATACTATAGTTGATATACGCTGTAGATTTGGCAGAATAAACCTAGCCTGTATTTGGAGGTGGATGTCGCATATTTCTACTGTATCACATGTAATAATACTCTATCAGAATTTCTGTCAACAGTTATTTTATAATCTTTGCAAACTGACTCATGACTTTGCCCTGTCTCGGTTGGTATATGCTCATAATTCTAAACACTGCACCTATTTTTTTTGAAGCGGTCATGCTGATGTTTCTAGATGTTCCTATAGCAAAGAATGTTTGGTTTTTTGTTGTTTGACAAATGTGGTGGTGTGGTTGTTTTGTCAGAATGGGTTAGCCACAAAGGTTGAGAAGTCAAGAAAGCAAATGAAGGAAAGGAAGAACAGGGCCAAGAAGATCCGTGGTGTGAAGAAGGTATTTGTTACATCTATTTTAACCTTTATGTTTTATGCATACCTCAGGTCATATTCATAAAGTTGTCTATTTTATGACCATTGTGCTACATACACATTTTTTCTCGTGAACAACCAGTTGCAGCAAATAGGGCTGAATTCAGACTTTATGCTTGTGAACTGAGAGTTTAGTGACTTTGGTCTTAGTATTAGATTCATCGTTTCACCTGAAAAATGCTGAGGGATGTTTCTTGTTTGTGTGTGTGCAGACAAAGGCCGGAGATGCTGCCAAGGGTGGAAAGAAGAAATGAGTAAACTTACTGCTGTCATATTTAAATGATACTTTGTTTTACTTCAATTTTGCTTTGAAACTTAGTTTTGCTCATCACATTGTGATTGTTTTTATCACCAGAACTATTTGTGATGTACTAGATCAGGACTTGGTTGCTTTAGTGCTAAATCTACTGCAATTTTTTCAGATCAACTAGTGTTATATTTGTTCCCGCGGTTGTCCAACCGGTTGGCCTGGGTCGGTTAGAGCATAGTGCTCCCAGTCACCGGTTTGAACACCACTTCGCGGATATTTCTTCTTCACCCGATGTGGCCCCGGCCAAGCCCTGGGTTTGCTTCCCGGAGGTCTCCGGTATATCCCGTCGGCGATTGAGTTAATTAGCCAAAAACTAGTGTTATGTTTCTGTCTTGGATTTTATTATGAGCTGAATGAACCTTTTATTGTTGACTACTGTCGGGATATGCAACTGACTCTGATGATGCGTTTTCGATGATTTTCAGTCATTTAGCTGTTGCGCTAGATCTTTATTTATTGACTACTGATGATTTGTATTATGATCAAAGCTGAATGTCTGATGAGGAATAATTTATGTGCTTCGTTGTGGCATTTTAATCTTAATGGTTGGTTTTTTTTTATCAGCCATTTTTTGTTTATAAATGGTTGTCTTATATATGTGGAACTAGCACTTGCAAAGATCTGAGAGAGGCAATGAATATGACTATTTTTAGTTTCTACACTTTCCTCACTTCACTATTCTGTATTTTCTGTATTATTTTTGTGTGTTATAATCTCAAAAAATTGAGATTTTTGGTGTGTTTGTAGGTTCAAATTTAGACTATAGACGTTTCTGAGAAAATGTGCAACATGGGACAGGATAATTTGTTAGTGTATGTTCGTCTCATTTCGGCAGTTCGTTTACTTCATATATTTTGGATAGGTAAGAAATTTGTTTGGTAAGTAGTGTTAGGAGATTAGAGTTGGGGGTTTTTAGATCGGGTTAGAGTTGTTAACTCTTGGACTAATTTGAAATTGGTGTAAGAGTTAAGCACCACTCTCAAAAATTAGAGGGTAAAATGCATAATTTTTTTAAAAAAATTTCAAAGTTGTCCTTGATATAATTTGCTACAATTACTATCTAACCTGCACGACTTGTAGATCAGAAAGGGACAGAGGCTGATAGTAGTCTCACTGGAAGTATCTTGTCCCTTGGAAGCAATAAAAATCAAGGGCCTTTGTGATTGAGACAATGTCCATTCATGTTATTTATTTGCGGTTCTATGGAACTTGAATTGGACTTGGGCTCTTTAATTGTCTGGCAAATATTATAACACGACAGCTCTGATACTAATTGTTGAGACCACACTGACACTAATAATTGGGTTATGATATCAACTGTTATGCACGATCGGAAACGTGATCGACGTTGCGGAACCGTGATAATATGTAATATTTGCAAAAGAAAATTATTGTAGAGCAAAATAGCAATACGAAGACAAAAGAGTAGAAATGAACATGAGGATTTAACGTGGCTCCGTTCAAACTTGACTCACGTCCACGGGAAGAGAATTTGAGAGTCTTATTAATAGATTTGGTACAAGAGATGTAATCTTCTCATTGATTCTCACAAGAGCATTAACCTTCTCTTTGAATCCCTCTAGATTACAAGAGCATTCTTTCTCTCTTTGCATTGGGTTCCTTTTCTTTTATGTTGTTACAGATTAGATTTACAACTTATATTTATAGAGCTTTACAATACAAACTCTATTAGGACTATGAGATGATCTTGGCTGTCAAATACTTGAAGAACTTGATCAATCCTTCTATGAGTTGATATCCTAGATCTAGAAGAATTTTAATTCCTTTAAACTTTAGAAACAAATCTTCATTGAATAAGAACTGATTCCTATTCGAACTCCAGCAGAAAATGAACCTGAACGAGCTAAAAAAGAAACCTGAATCATGTTTGCGCTACTGGCTGTCGACAGGCCTGAAGGCCTATCGAAAATCTGAACTGGGTTGCCTATGTATTGAGTGATGTCGACAGCCCTTTGTGTGTAGTTGACATGCATGTCGACTGCCACACAGTTTCTTGATATTCTTCTTTTTCAAGTTCTTTTTCTTCTCCAATTTTGATTGGATCTTCTTTGACTTGAAAAACAAGACAAATTCACAGCAGTCTCTTACTTTTCAAGCCTTTAGTAAAATATATTGAAAATTTTGAAATTTTATCTTGATTCATTTCTTGATTGTAATCGTACTGTGAAGTCTTTACCCTTACCCACTCTCCTTGGAGCCTTCGGCTGATTCATTTCCGTGTCTTGGGCCATCTCGGGCTTTGTTCGAATCCACATTTTCTTTTCCTGCAACACTTTGACCCGGTTCACGTCCCATCACAGTCTTCCTTGAAGCTCCACGTCGCAGTGAGCCCCCTTCCAAGTTTGTCATTACATTGAACTGAGTTTTCTTCTTTTAGCGTGTATATCTCGGTACGCTTTTCTCCTTTCCTGATTACCCTGTCTTAACTAACTGTGACGGCGCTTTCATGTGAACATACTTTTGATCATCCATATTGGCAATTTGAGCTATTTACTGCCATCTACAAGGTCTAAAACCACATAGGTTAGTAGTAAGGATCGAACATTTCTATTCCATACGTCTCGTTTAAAAGAAACGATCCCTAATAGTTATAGAATTCTATTAATATTTTTCATTTACTTGATTTTTAGGTCAAGACTATGACGTAAATTGCATTGAATGGGTTCAAACAATCAATATGATGGGGCCTCCATTGATATTGCCTTTGTGTGTGTGTGTAAATATAATATTTTAATAGCATTTAACAAAGATTAAAAAAATTTGTTAGGGGGAGCATTTGATTAGTTAGTTGTAGCACTTGCTAGTGAGAGAGAGAGAAACTTATTCTCCATTAATAATATTATTACATTACAAGTTAATATTACTTTATAAGTTTTAAAATTCTAAAAGTTAAACCAAGACCTTTTAATCTTGGAAATATTTGTGATTAAGTTAGAAATAGAAGAGTTGGAGAGATATAAATAAGAAATCTTTTTTTAGAAAATTTCTAAGTAGTCTTAGGGTTCATCGAAAGGCTTGGGCCAGCTCAAAGTTCTGGTGTCGTGACCAAGACTCATTGAATTAGAGCCATGCACCGGGTTGGAGTCGGGTTTAAGGCCCCAACTGGGCTAGGCTGGGACCTATCCTAGGCCCGATCCGGTTCATTATCATTCTAGGTCATTTTCACTATCCATCATCCGATACGTATCCGATACGCATCACAATTATTGGTCGTAATCTGTACTGTTTCCTCTTCCAATTTTATCCTCCTTAAGAGAGGCAACAGTTTCTCTTCTATCTCTTTAATATTTTTCTTATTTGTCACAATTTAGAGTTTGAGAGAGTTTTCCACAAAAAATTATAATGACCTAGGGTTTTGTGTTTTTTGAGAGTTTTCCACTACTTGTACTTCTCAAGTTATAAATAAATAAAGGTAAATTTTAAAAAACTACCATATACTTTAAAAGCTCTCTCAAAAACTAACATAAACCCATTTTTGTTAATAAAAAAAATAACCATAAAATTTTAAGAAACTATCATGAATTTAACATTTGACGAAATAACTCAAACGCCATTAACAACGACCCTAAAAAAAAAAACTTAACTCTTTTTCTCTAGATCAAGCTAGTTCTTAGTTCAAATGGGAAAAATGAAAGTGAGAGTGCCCAAGTTTGGATGCAAGCTCCCTATGGCTAAGAAAACTAGAGCTAGGAAGATGAGAAGGAGAAGAGTATGGAAAAAGTTTTTTTTTTTTTTTCCTTTTCTTTCCTTAGAGTTGTTGTTGCATATCTTGGAGTTGAGATAAAGGTAAATTGTAGGAAAATCCGCGGTATTATTAGGATTTTGCATAAAACTCTCATCTTCTATTGAAATGCGTAAAAATCTTCTTCTCTGTTAAATTCATCCGAAAACTCCCCTATATATCCTGAGATTCGGTAATTCGTATAAATATAAGATAATGCATGTGAATTTTGTCATTTTTACTAAATTTAGATAGTATAAATGTGTTCTTCGTTAAATCTAATAAAACAGAGGGAGTTTGTATTAAATTTTACAACTATATAGGAGTGTTTTAAGGTGAATTTAATAAAGGATGGGGTTTTCTATTCTTTTCAATAAAAAACAGAAGGTTTCTACTTAACGCTGGATGTTACATGCTTGATTATATGTAATTTACAATAGGGGCGTTACCATAGGAATTTTTTTGATCCAGTCTGTTAAAGCTGATCTATATTATTTCAAGTATTTATAAACTAAAAATCAAGTGTTTTGAATATTTTTTTGCCCATACATCAAGTGGGGAAAAACGAACGGACTAAATAATGAGTTAGTTAGTTTAACGGTGTAGAACATTTGAAACCTAATAAAAATTAGTTTGTAGGGGTTTTTAAAATTTTAGATCACGATCAAAAGGCCGATCGAGAATTTGTATGTTTAAAGACATATATCTAACCAACTCACTATTTTCAGCCGTCTATTTTGCGTCGCTCGATGAATATGCAAAAAGTATTCAAAATACTTAATTTTTGATTTATACATACTTGAAATAATATATATCAATTTCAACGGAATGAAATTTGTATTCAAATGCCGGAAGATTGTGTTTGAGTGTGAAGGATTTCGAATCCTTCTAGAATCACACAAACCTATCTCCTTCTTTGAGAATATATTCACTTAAGCACACATACTACCGATAGAGAAAATAGATTGGCTCTGCAAATTGCCAAAATAATTGCAAAAGATCTCTTTAAAATTGCAAAAATAATTGCAAAAGATCTCTTTAAAACAATCTAGAAATTTATATAAAAAATAATCGTTGCGTAAAAGTCACTTATAACAGTTAAAAGTCCATTATTGCAAAAAAAAAAACCGCACAAAGGTGGGGAGAGAAAAAGAAGAATTCCAGAAAGAAAAACAAGAAGGGATGGGATAAGAAAAAAATCTCATGGCGGAAGAAGAGCTGTTCACGGAGACCCGAATCCCCCACCAGAAGACCGTCGGCGGGATCCTTTTCCCGGCCGTTGTCTCGCCGAACCCGGCGGTCGAGCTCGACCTCCGCCGGTTCACCGAAGCCGTGAAAAAAACCCAGAAGAACCGGCTCGAGAGGCTCCTCCACCGCAGCGGTGCGGTTCTCCTGCGGGGGTTCCCGGTTCGGACCGCGGCCGACTTCGATCGGACCGTCGACGCGTTCGGATTCGATGAGCTGCCCTACGTCGGCGGTGCGGCCCCGAGGACCAACGTCGTGGGTCGGGTCTTCACCGCTAACGAATCGCCGCCCGATCAGAAGATCCCCTTCCATCATGAGATGGCTCAGGTCTGACACTGTTTTTTTTTTTTTTTTGCCCCCTCACAAATCGATCCTTGCTAAATTTGATGGTTGCAGAATCAATTGGAAATTGTTGTGTTCTATTATATGAATTTAATCTGTGACTATTAAAACATCAGTAAAAAAAAGTGTTTTTCCCCCTTTTCCTTGAATTTTTTTTGCTAGATGCTTTGCTTTGTTCATGTATATGTCTACTTGTGGATTACTTGATAATTTCAGAATCAAAGAAAGCAACTAAAGCCGATAAGTGACGGCTTAATGCATAGGCTACATGTGATTAAAATAGTTGCCAGAATAATATTGTAATTTCTGATTTTACACTTATCTCTCAAAGGAAAATATCATGTTTCTTCACCTGGGTACTTCTTTCCATGTTATTTTTCTGCTTTCTATTTTTGGCATAAATTACGGACAAGCTTATGGAGAAATAAGCTTGATATTCCGATCATGAGACTCTTTGAAATGAATTGTTGGTGCATTTTGTTTAATTGTGAACTGATTTTCTCAGGTCCCCAAGTTCCCATCAAAACTGTTCTTCTTTTGTGAGGAAGAGCCAAGAAGTGGCGGGGAAACTCCTATAGTTCTAAGCCATTGTGTTTATGAGCGGATGAAGGTGAAGTATCCAGAATTTGTTGAGAAACTGGAAGAGCTTGGTTTGATTTACACAAGAATATTGGGGACAGGAGATGACCCGTCTTCTCCTATTGGTCGGGGATGGCAGTCAACTTTTTTAACCAAAGACAAGAGTACAGCGGAGGAAAGGTTTGCTAATATTGCCTTCTGTTATGATGCTAGAACAAAGTTTTAGAGTTTCTGTACTGGTTTTGGTATGTGAATACTTTAGATGTAAGGTCTGTTTATTTTGTTAATATAATATGACCTCATTGATTTTTCCTCTTGCAGCTTTTGATAAGCTTTGACATTTCTTTTGAATCAAGTTAAAGGAATTGCATTATCTTTTGCTGTGTGCAGGCCGCCTATTTATTCATATGTTTCCACTTCTGACATTGGACTGATGTGCAAAGAGGAAAGAAGAATTAAATAACTAGTAATTTGTTTATTAGTGATTATGTTACTAAAACATCCTAAGGGCATTTCTTTTATAACTAGGGTCACATGCATTGAATGATTCAGTTCTAGCCTCAAGTTGTTGGCATGTAGGTCTAGTGTTGCAATTCAAAGAAGCATGTAAGTCTAGAAATTGTGTACAATGCAATCTTAGATCAAATTATAGTAGGCAACTATATGACTCCACTGTCTGGCACTTCATGTTAGAAGATTGTTGGGAATGTTTCGTAGGATTGCGAACTGCAAAGCACAGCAAACATAATGGATATTTTGAAGAAACTCGTACAATGAGCTTTAAATAGTCACAGGTAAAATACATGAGAACAAATTTTACGTCACAAAGAAGGATCACCCCATTTGATGACATGTAATGATCATACTAAGGAGTGTGGTACATTGTTTCCCTTTGGGCTAAATTAGATACATATTTGCTACTTAGATTAGAAGCTATACTTTGAGGTGATTTTCTGGAAAGATCTGAGTTTTGGCTTAGGGTAATTACTGACCATTTTTTTTAGTTTGTTTGATGGTTGACTTCAAATGAATCTAGAGGAAAAAAATTATGGAAGTTTAGAACCTGGAATAAAGTCTATTTAGCTGTCATATGAAAGGAAAGGATGACCAGTGCTTCTCTGTTACACGGAGACATGTTCTGAGAAACAAAGAAAATTGTGAACATTATGGCCAGGTTAGGGTTGAGTCGCTTAAAAGGATGTTTAAGTTCAGTATGCGGCTCATTGCAATAATATACGAGATTGAGTCATTCTGAAATACAGCTCGGCTAATCCAATTGCAAGTAACAAAATTGTTGTTTAAAGGAAAAATATTGTAAGCTTCATTACTTTAGGTAAACCTTTCTAATATTTCGTTCCTATATTGTTACCTATGAACATAAATCACCATGCAGCCCTATATCTACATGTAATATGCCACTATTATCTGAGCCTGAGATCTTTGAGAAATCCCGCCAGCCAACCCAAAAATGATTTTAGCATTGCTAAGGACAGGTCTTTCTACCATATGAACAATCTAAAAACTCACAATGCACAGCTACGCCGACAAAAAAATCACCGAACGAGTTACTTGGTGCAAGTCAAACTTGCTTTATTATTGGAAACATACAATGCGTAAACAAATGAACCGTTGAATGATTATTGGTCATTTCAGTTAAATGGGCTAGATTTCTGGTTGGCATTTCCATACAGGAATAACGAACACTTCAAATCTTTTACCAAATTTGCTACATTTTTATAGATAATAGCCATTGTCTGATAAATTTTCACTAAAACTTGGAGTTAGACCATGATGCATTGATGAATGGCTGCATGAGTACCCAAATAAAGAAAGCAAACTACTAGTGAACCTATAAGGATTCAGTATACTAAAAATTCATGAAGAAATTTGTGAAGATGTCCGGAATCGGCTTATCTATGGAAATTAATTGATGAGAATGGAAGAGATGAATAATCCAAATAGGGTATTTCACTTGGATCATATACTTTCCAACATAAAGGGGAAACTATGAGAAACTGTTTATAGGATTTGTCTTGCATTATTCGTTCTCAGTTTTTACTTCATATTTGTTATATATCTCATTCTGTTTAGCTTCTTAGATATCTTATATAAGATCTTTGTATTGTCATGCTTAGATATCCTTGTTAACTCTGTGTAAGCACTGGCTGCCTGAAAACTCCAATCCTTTATTTGAATCCAAGAGGTGGGTACTGGCTCATATACCGACACTAGTAGTTTGTTAGTAGTGTGGTATGGTTAAAAGTATCCCCCACCCCTCCCCACCACCTAACCACCACCAAAAAAAGAGTGAGGGGAAAAAAATGAGGCAAAAAAAAAGTAATACTGGTTACTGACACCAGTATATTGCCATTATATCAAACCCGTATTACATTTAAAGTGTACCTTAACTACATGTAAGCTGATTGCATTCATTGGTGGTATACCAGTTGAAAAATTAACATGTGTCTGATATTTTTACTGAATTGTTATGCTGGTTGGTATAACTGTGGTAATTTGAGGGTAGGCAGGAAAGATCTTGAAAGTGTTAGCGTGTTAGTTGTTGCATTTTTTATATTTATAAATAGTGACTACCTAAGGCTATAGGCCACCTTCACACATTCACCATCCCGTAGGTCAGAACATCACTTGTTTTGTGACGATACTAATTACCGAATCACGCTCTCCATAGTACCGCAATCTCCCAGACTTATATTCGTCATTTTTTTGGAGTGTGGGTGTAAGGAATCTCTTTTCTGCAATGAATTCGGGTTTATTAGCTTACCGAGGAAGTACACAACGGTTATGCAAGGAACTTGCTTAGATCCGATGGCCCCTGAACAAAGATCAAGATTTGATGGACCATCTATCAAATAAACCATACTCATTCTCTCTCATATCCACTTAACAAGATAATTAGGTCCTATTAATGCTAGTCTAAACCTCTATCGATTTGGATCTTGCGGTGAGCTAAGACCCATCACTAGGATTTACATCCATGGATCAAAATCTATATCAAGGTATATACATTTAATTTGTCTGAGATTAATGGGGACATTTTCACCTCACACCCCTAGCCACCAAAAAAAAAAAAAAAAAAAAAAGGGAAGAAAAGAAGGAAAAAACAAACAAAACCAATATTGGTTACAAACACACCAGTATATTACTAATATATCAAACATGTATTACATTTAAATTGTACCTGACCTACCTGTGTGCTCATTGCTTTGGCGGTATGCTAGTTGAAAAATTAACACATGTTTGATATTTTCACTGGAATGTTATATCGGTTGGTACATTGGTATACCGGTGATATATTGAGGGTAGGCATGAAAGATGATCTTAAAAAGTGTTACCGTGTTACTTTTTTTTGGGTTTATAAATAGTGACTGCCTAAGGCTGCCTTCACTTATTCACCACCCTGTAGGTCAGAACATCACTTGTTCTGTCACAATACTGAGTCTCAGGACTTCCAACTCTATTTGGAATCGCGCTCTATGTAGTACCTGCAGCCTTCCAGTCTTACATTTATCATTTTTGGAGTGTGGGGCTAAGGAATCTATTTTCTGCAATGAATTCGGGATCACTAGCGCACTGAGGAAGAGCTCAAAGTCAATGGCCATGCAAGGGAACTTCCTTAGATCTGCTTGCCCCTGAATGAAGACCACGAATTGGCAGACCATCCACTCTTCCTTATCAAACAAAACACACTCATTCTCTCTCATATCCACTTACCAAGATAATTAAGTCCTATAATGCTCGTCTAAACCTCTATCCATATGGATCCTGTGTTGAACTAAGATCCATCACTAGTATTTACATCTACAAGTCAGAATCTCTATCAAGGTGTTTACATTTAATTGCCTAAGATCAATGGGAAAATTTTTAGTTCTCCAGGGAGTCCAAAGTTCATATGTCATCAAATCCATGGTTTTCTCCACGCGCATGAGTGCCGAGATTAAATTTCATATGTCCATTATTTGAAAACATGCAATTATAAGTAGTTATCAAGTTAGTTAAAATGGTACAATTAGCTCAGCTTTTTATTAAGAAAAACTTCAAACAATAATTGTAGCTACTAGAAATTATGCATTGAGAGTTTTGAGACTTGAGTACTACGAGAAAACAATTGATGTTATAACGGGTGCATGAGCAAAGGAAATCTTAGTTTGTCTCTATTTATAACCCGAAAAAGGTAACACATCCTAACTCTTGTTTTTAATCATCTGTCTACTAGCATCAAAATACCATCAGTCCGCTGAAAAGACCTCCAGCACTGTCCATTTTCTAATCAGTACTCTACAAAGAAGCAATCATATTACTGTTCTGTCCGGTACAGTTTAAACATAAATAGTAGCTGGCATACCAGTTTCTAAGACCGTTGTTGATTATAGTGGTTTTTAACCCAGGCTGCTGCAGGCCACCACGAGCTGATATACCGGTGGTATACCAGTTGGCTTCATCCAGTTTTTCAATCCAGTAGAAGTAGATACTGTAAATTTCTTACCCTGTCTCCGTGTCTGATGCATTATGCTGAGGCATACTTGATTTTGCTAGTACCTTCGCATGATCTATTTTTTCTGAACTTGATATTAGGTGGACACACAATCATTCTACCTGACAGCACAGAATGGAGAAACAACCTTGGAAGTAGAAGAGATAAGAAGAATAAATCAATGTTGGGCAAAGACAAAAAGAGTTTGTCCGGTTTCAAGTTCATATAGAAGATTACTCCTTCAGAAAATAACTATGATTAATAGCTAGGTCCAATTGTTTTCGATTGGAGCTAGTCTATTTTTGAAAAAGTTAATCACCTATGTATCTTTGCATGTATGTCTCAAATTCAGAAGTGAGGCTTGTAAGAGCTTTTGCTAATCAGTTTCAGCTAAACACCTTCGCTCAAGCCTTACATTGCTGCCCTAGAACGTGAGAACAAAATATGAGTAAAAACTAGCCTCATTAAAGTTTAAGTTTATATAACAAGGCTTCTAAGAATTTGTTTGAATTCGTGGTCTCTGTATTGGTATCGGACATAGGCTTTTGGCATTGGAAGTGGCAATAACAGCTGATTATCAGTTGTTTCAGCTCTTCATATTGGCAAAATCAGCGTCGTCGCAGTCACATTAGGTCGTATGGGCAATACTAGTATCAGGCATGAATATCGGTACCGGCTGATATTTCGGACCTTGCTTCTAAGCCTTAGAGCTTGAGTTGTGGTGGAAGATTCAGAACTAGGAATTACATTTATATTTAATGCACTATTAGTTCTCAAGAGGGCCAGTTTGAACATACTTTTGGGCCTAGGAAACATTAAACTGCCCTAATCCATTTTTATGTTGGCTTTCCTCTCTAACGTGCTGACACGGGTGTTAAGAAGCAGTTTGAGGGTAGAATGTTATTACATTATCTATTATATGCATCTAGGAAACATTGGTGTCTCCATGTGTTATGTGTCTGTATATGTGTGTGTGACTTCTTAGATCGTCATGATTGTTTGTATGTTGGCATTATTGAAAAGTTTATAGTACTTGGTTGAAATTCTGCAACTGTAGATATACCTAAGGTCCTAAATAACTGATTATTTCTTGATTTTCATCACCTATATTAGCTGGTTGCACTTGATAATCATGTGTGTTTTCTCGAACTGTTTAGTGGCATTGTACTTTCACATTAGCTTGATGCTGTCATTTCTAAATCTACTAGGGCTGCTCAACTGGGTATGAAGTTGGAATGGATGGAAGATGGTGTTAAAACAATAATGGGTCCAATACCAGCCATTAAATTTGATGAAACTAGAGGGCGGAAAATATGGTTTAACAGCATGGTTGCTGCTTATACTGGCTGGAAGGATGCTCGCAATGATCCCGTCAAGGCAGTTACTTTTGGAGATGGAACGCCCTTGCCTGCGGATATCATAGATGATTGCTTGAAGATTCTCGAAGAAGAATCTGTTGCCATACCTTGGCAGCAGGGCGATATTCTCCTATTGGATAACTTGGCTGTTTTGCACTCACGGCGATCTTTTGATCCTCCTCGACGTGTTCTTGCTTCGCTATGTATATAACGGTCTGTTCATTTTCCTCCTTTATTTATGGTTGTACTCAAGTATTCAAAGCTACCGGGTTATGACTACTCAGCCCTAGCATATTACACACACAAGTAAATAACAGAGAGTAGATACCCCTGTCATTCATAAAGGGTTTTATATGCTCAGTATGACGTACTCTTGTTAACTCTGTTATAGTGTAAGCATATCTCTTGCATGCTATATATATATATATATATATATATATATTATATATATATATATATAATATATATATATATAATTTGTATCATAATCATTCTATGATCATGTTTGACTCGTGGATCTGGGAATACTGTAAGAACTGTGGATATCCATTGTCGAAAACTCATACACACGTATAAGTTGCAACATGAGAATTGTTCAGATTTTGTCGTCCCAGTTATTAATTGTTTCAAAATTTGTATGATATTAAAGTCACAACCATTACGTTTTTCAATTCTTATATTTACTTGTGTTGGTATTGACTAATACCTTTTTGTGGATTTCAAATAATGTTAAGTTTACACAAGTAAATTATTCAGTCGCATCTGGCTCCTGATATGCTTTTAGGTCTTGCTAGAAACATAGACGAAAGCTAACTTGTATTTGGTGGGTGTGTGTGTTGGCGGGGTTGGGGGAGGGGGGGGGGGTGGCGGGGGGGCAAGAATCAACCCAAATATTTGGGTTTGGAAGGTTGAAGTCAGATCCAATAGCTTATTGGGTAGGGTATGGATCCTAAACATAAATCTGAATCATTGTGTTTCAATTCTTATATTTACTTGTGTTGGTATTGACTGATGCTAATAACTTTTTGTGGACTTCAAATAATGTTAAAGTTTACACAAGTAAATTATTCAGTGGCATCTGCTCCTGATCTGCTTTTAGGTCTTGCTAGAAACATAGACAAAAGCTAACTTGTCGTTAGGGGGTGGCAATGGGGGCTGATTACCCGATCAGAAACCAACCCAAATTTTTGGGTTTGGAAGGTTAAAGTTTGATCCAATAGCTTATTGGGTAGGGTATGGATCCTAAACATAAATCTGAATCTTTATTGGATCTAGATATGGATCCTAAAGGATCCAAACCCCAAAAAAATATTTTTATATTTCAATTCACTTAGCTCAATCTAACTAATCTTTTTCTTTTAAACACGGTTGATGTAAGATTACTTGTTATGTTTAATATATGTCAAATATTTCTAGAAAATAAACATGAAGCATCATATTAGAGTAAGAAAATCTTTCAAATTTTATTTGGTTAATGAAAATTGTCATATTTGAAAAGAAATATTGGGTTTGATCCGAAACCTGAATCCGACCCAAATTCCTTAGTATGTCATCTGATAAATACATCATAATTCCATGCTTTATTTGATTCTTCTGGTTGCTTATAATCTCAACGCATTTGGTTGTTGCATTTAGCATCAGTTGCTAAGTCTTTTTCCTGTATGAGCTCTCATCTTCGGCTAAGTCATTTTCCCGTTAAAATGGCAATCTCATAATGTTGATATCAACCGTCAATCTCATAAGATTGATATCAACCCTCTGAGTTTGTGCCTGATTCTGTATCAACCCTCTGAGTTGTGCCTGATTCTGCCAGCAAACGATGGAGAAGAGAGTTGCGGTTGTAAATCCTAGTAAGGCCAGTTGACTTGTAGTGATAAATACCTTTTTGTTCAAACTGTTAACCTCATGCAACTAGGATCAACCCCTTGAAATTCTTCTAGAACAAGAATGAAGAAAGAGTTGATGAAATGAAAGATTATAGATTTGCTATAGGGTAACTTAAATGCAAAGTGTAAAGCCAAAGAGACGGACAGAACACATTTCTTGATCTATTTCATTTGTTTTTCTGTCAATCATTTTATTCGGTTGTAGTACAGAAAAATTGTAGGCAGCTAGACATCTTCGAACAGCTGTTGTTTGAAATATGGATTGTCTTAATGTCCAGCATGGCATCTATTTTAAGGGATTTTATATGGTAACCTCATATATTACCCCGCCAGTATGGTTTAATTTGAAGATGCTAAGAATTTCAACCGTTCGCCCCCTCTGAGAATATTGAGCACTCCAAACCATGGCCAACTTAGTTGAATCCCTTTATTTTAGCATACCTAAAACTGTTAAGAAGGGTTTTTTTTTTTTCTTTTTTTTTTTTTTTATTTTTGATTTTTTTTTTTCACATCTGTCATTTAGATGGTGTGCTTAATAGGAATGATCAGCAAAGATGGATAGAATCATCCCTAGACAGACTAGAGGTTAAGAGACGTTCTTGCTATGAGTAGGTGTATCCAGCACCATCAAACATGCAGACCTTTAGACTTTCTTTAAACTTAGGTTATTATAAGTTACCCAATCCATGACGCCATCTCGCAATCAATACCGACCCTTTTCTAGGAAACACTGTACCTGACTTATTCCATGTCTGGCCAGGATTTATGAGATGCATGGTTAGGGTTGCAAGTACACCCAGAAGGTCCATGGATTTAGTGGATCTTGAACCACCTAGGCTTGATTTTGAATAGGTTATGTTTGGGATTGAAATAGAATAACAATGCCTGGACATCTAGTATATATGGTCCATGGGGTTGAGATAAGCTGTAAAACTTGTACTAGTGTGAATATGTTCTTGGCCGATGGATAGGATAGATTTGGTTAGAACTATTATGGCTAATCTGAGTGAAGTTTGTTTATAGCCAATCATTTGAACTCAAAAAGTACCGGAAATGAAGCCAAAACCCTACTGTTGTTAGTGATACGATGCACGATGATAGTGCTAGTGTGTTATGAGGATGGGCAGGGAGCATTAGTGATTGGATTGAAAGAAAAGAAGAATGTGGATACTTTCTTCAGGATACAAAGCAAGACATTAGCTTTTATATCAGCAGAAGGATAATGTTGGTTCTTTGTTGATTGAGGTTGTTAGGCATCATATTGCATATGCTGACAATGGTTCTGTGAAAGACACAGCAGTTAAAATATGAATATCAAACTTAGATTCGTGAGGAGTTTTTTCCCGATCTGGAATCATGGAATTTGAAGTTGTGAAATGTTAAAGTGGGAAATAGTAAACAGAACTAGTGGCAATACACATTTTTTCGCTGTCATGTTCAGCTATGCTTCCATCTGGACTCTTAGTTGTGAAGAAACAGCATTACAGCATTGTATGTGCCAACTTACCCCACTGGTACCACCAGTAGAAAAATACCACTGGTACCACCAGTAGAAAAATCTAGCACATGTATGTTGAAGTCCCTTTCAGCAAGAAAATTGCAGAATCCGAGAAACGGAGGCACACGGCAACATAGTCTTTACCGAAAGTAGAAAGAGAGACGAAGATCTCTTCAGTATGGTGTATTTTATTGTATCCATTACAGATATATGGTCTCTATTTATAGAAGGGTATTAATTGGTTGAATGATTCATGAATGGTCATACTAGGTCATTGTGGATAAGGATAGTTGTAGAATTTTATACCCCACTTATGCAGTGCAATAACAATTTTAGCAAACAAATGGTAGAAAGAAATACAGATATGATCATTCTTAGACCGAGTGTCTGGCTCCAATTTCTCAGTAACTAAAACAAGATAAAGATATAAAATGCTAAAATCAGAAAAAAAAATTCTTTGTCAACTTCTATTTTATGTTTTAACCAAAAAGAAAATAGTATAATAACACCTATGTAGAACATACAAATAAACCAAGGTTTTAATTCTTTCTGAGCTTCTGGATGGTTGCTTTTCACTTTGATGGGGTTGCTTCAGTTTTCTTGTGCATTGTACGACAAACACGTGTTGTGAGTGGTTATAGCTTGTCCCAATAGAATGTTTTAATAGTAGTTGGCTCTAGCACATTGCAGTATTTGAAGCTGTGTGAGATCATGGACGAAAAAAAATTGTTGGACGCCTTTATTACACATTAAAGTCCCTGCCACTACACTAAAATTATGATGTTGTGGTGAGGGTTAACTATAACATATTTATATTCTAACACGCCCTCGTAGGTCAAGTGTTCTTTTTATGGGTTGAAACATGGGCTCTTGCGCAATGGTATTTTTTTTGTTTTTAAATTCACTTTTTAAATATGCGCACAATGAGAATTGGACCTAGGTTGCTTTAGTACCATATTAAATTCTCTGTCACTACACCAAAACTTCGATGTTGTGGTGAGGATTGAGGGTAATATATTTTTATTCTAACATTACTCAATTCAACATTTGTGCGGACAACCGAATGCAAAAGAATTACTCAAGTAGATGACTAGGTTGAGCTCATTTAGACTGTAGTGACAAAGAGAAGACGGATGGTTCACATAGAGGAGAGGGAGAAAAGGAGAGGTAGAAGGAAAAGAATTAGAAAAAGAGTTGGGGTGATGGGGCTGGGTGCAGTGGCGTACGCATGATTTTAACTTAGTGGGGATGGAGACATTATGACCTAAAATTGAAATATTATAAAACTGAACAACATATCTCAAGTTTTGATATTAAAAAAAAGATAGAGGGGTGACTACTCTAAATTACAATACTCCTCTTCGAGAGGTCATATTCTGAAAATCGTTGAATGATGGATTCATTGTCGTGTCAATATGTCTTTTTCAATATATGTCACAAATCAATACCGTTATTGTTTTGATTCAGATTTGCAGAAAAAGCAGAATGTTAATGTGGTGGAAGCTATTTTAACAGTTCCGATATGAAAATAACTTCATATCAAAGTAGAGAGGAGGTCTTGGCAGTTGAAAGGGGTCTGGAGAAAGATTATTTATGGTTTTATGGCCATTTGGGGTCAGAAACAACAGCGAAAACAGCGCAAGCGGCAACAACAAAGCAATAATAAAAGCAACGAAGCAATAACAACAGTAACGAAACAATAACAGCAACAAAGGGAAAAAGAAGGTGAGGTTTTCAAGGTTTGGAGACTAAAAGGATATTAGATCAGGTTTAGGTTAGGGTTTTATTGGATAGGATTGCAGCAAAAGAAAAGAACAAGAAAAGTAGGGAAAACTAGAGATGGATGCTCAAAACTGTTAAGTATCCATGCTTTATCAGAAGAAAACCATCCCATTCTCTTTCATATCCCATCTTATTCTCTTTTATATCAGAACCCCAAACTAGCCTATACCACATCGAAACTGAGCCTTTTCTCTTGTTTAGAATCAAAACAACAACGAAACAGATTGTTCTCTTGGTTTGTGGTGATCAAATCTGAAGCAAAGAACACAAAACCAAACAAAAACCCTAGTAGCAAATCAGACTCAGTTTACATGCTCAAAAGCTCTAAAATCATGTGCACAAGAGCTCCAAAGGCAAAGATTTGAAGTTCATTAATATAAGCTAGGAGCTATTGTCTGGATCAAAGCAAAATTAGGATGCATTTGGATATAAAGACTCTTAACAGAAGCAGGTGCACATTTTATTTCTAACCTGTGTTTGGAAGTGGCAATGTCAAACGCCCGCTTCAAGACTATAATGCTTGAGTGGAATCCTGCTGTGTTTGAGTGCAGATTACTACTCTGGTTTCCACCAGGAGCTGGTAACTGACTTCCACCTCCCTCGGAAGCAGAGTTACTCTTGTACATAGAAGCGGCAGCAGGGGGCAACACCACAAATGATTCCTCCATTTCCTTTGAAGACTGGCTTCCCTCAGACCATGAGGCCCCAGTTCGAGGGCGAGGAGGGATCCCTTGACCTTGCGCCTTTTGTTTCAGTAGAACCACAAAAGAATGGTTCACAAAATCAAGAACACAATCAATTTGACAGGAAAAGAGAAAGGGAAAAAAGGTTCAAACCTAAATCCCTTCATAATTTGACGCAATTAAAGCTTGAATTTAAATTAATTTCAACTAAAAAGAGAGTACAGCGAAACCCTAACTGACCAGATCATGAGGGATCGTTGAAGAACTTGTCGGCAAAGGATTCGACGACGCAGAGAGAGTGGCGGCAGTTCTGGCATACACACCGAGGAACATTCGGATCCATTGGAAACGACACCGGTGACCGCCACTGAATGAGACATCGATACCCCCACATTTCAGTCAGGGCGACCGCCCCCACTCACCGCACTGTAGGTCTGACTGGCTAGGTGTTTTGTGCTTTATGTGGTGAGGGTGTGTGTGGGGGAAGGTGAGATTGGTTGGGTGTGGGGGGTAGGGTGGCAAGGTGATTGGGAGAGGGTGGGGGACTGTGGTGGTGGTTGGTTTGGGTTGCACTTTGTTGCGGATGGTGTCAAAGGTGAGGGAAGAAAGAAAGAAGAAGAAAATTGGGGCCGGAGTTGGGACTCGGGGAGGGGAGTCCCGGAGATGGTGTTGGGCTCAAAAAGAAGTCACATGAAAGAAAAGAAGAGAGATAAGAAGGAAGAAAAGGAAAAAAAAAAAAGAAATTAAAGAAAATGAGAAAAGGAAGAAAAAGGATAACAAGAACTAAAAAAGAAGAAAGAATGAAAATCTGGTTTAATATGGAGGTTAGCGCTCTGATACCATGTGGTAATAAAGAGAAAATGGTACACATCAAATTAGGGGTGATGCCTTTATTATATAGCATAGAATGAGTACATGTCTTAATAAAAATAGAAAACTATAACATAACAGAAAAAATACTATCTTTATTAATATTATAGAATTAACTCTGTACTATATTATAGACAATGTTGAAGTGAATGGATAACTTACAATATTCCTGATTTCGTCATTAGGAATTGTATAAGAGATTATTTCTTTCCCTATCTAGGAGCATAAACTGCATGTTGGAGTTCCAGTTTCGGTTTTGGATAACTTCTAATTTATTTGGTTTGAATCTTTGGTAATTTAGGAATTCATCTTACTTTAGCTTATTTTTCAACTGCAATTCTTGTTGGTTCAAATTCGGTTTAGCTTGATTTTCTTCAATTTAGTGTTGCTCTCGATCTTGCAAACTTTTTTGCAAATGAGAAGATGTGTTTGGATTCTGTTCTTAGGTTATTTGGATTCAGCACTTGCATCATGCTGTGAAGATCCTTTGAATTTGTTTAGGTCCTGAAAGAGGATCATTTGAGTTCTTTTGAGATCCTAGGGAGGACTTAATGAGTTTGTTTGAGGTCCTAAGGGAGTATTGTTTGAGTTCGTTTAGGTCCCAATAGAGGATCATTGGAGTTCATTTTGGATCCCAAGAGACGATCGTTTGAGTTCGGTTTGGATCCTAAGGGAGGATCGTCTGAGTTTGGTTGTGGTCCTGAGGAAGGATCATTTGAGCTCGTTTGTCGTTTGAGTTCATTTGAGGTCTTAAGGATTATTTGAGCTTGTTTGTTGTATGAGTTTGTTTAGATTGGTTTTCTTTAGTTCAACGTCAACATCAACAATTCCACATCTACATTAATAGTTAGTATTTTGACATCAGCAGTTTAGTTCAGCTTTTCGGCATCGGCATTTGTAATTCAGTAGTTTTAGTTTTTAGTTTTTTAGTTTTTGTCGGACAAACTCTCGATGTCATACAATGGTGAGTTTGAGGGGAGTGTTAAATATAGTAATTAGTTAATTGGTAGAGTTATTTAATAACAGTCCTAATAATATTTAGAAACTTAGAGTCTCAAATTTTAGACCATAGTTTGAGTAGAATTTGATTTTGTATGGAGTCTATATAAGGAGTAGTTTGCTCACGGCTATGTAACTGTATTTTGTAACTCCTCTCGATATCAATAAAGATGTAGTTTTTTGTAGTTTAATAAATATGAATGGTGATAATATCAGTTTAGCAATTTGTAACTTGTATCCATTCCCTCGTATATGATCTGTATCCGTATACATACTGGTGAATATGGATATGAGTTTTCTTCACCGAACCATACTCGTATTGGTTTCCGTGATTGGCAAGGGAATACAGATATGGTAAGTACCATATCCTATCTGTATCCGTTGGCACCTCTAATTACAAGTCATGAACAAAAATATTTGGAGTTTAATGTCTATGTTACCCTAGCTGAAGTGCTGACTTAATGATACCAAAATATAGCACAGATGTAAAATTTAGTTTATCAATCAACATATAGATTGGACTGACGCTACATTTTAAGACATAAGACCTAGCAACAAACTGCCTTAAGAAAGTGGAGTTCTTCTTATAGTTCAGACTATAGTTCGTTTTGATTGAGGACCTTTAAGCTACAGTTCAATCATGAAGTGGTGCCTTTAGGAAGCCTAAAGAAGACGCAAAATTAATTTGTTTAATTTGTGAGTCAAAGTTTGAGAATCTGTAAAAGGTAACGGACAATGGTTGAATCGAGGATGAGGTTTACTAGCATGAGCAATTTTGCATGACCAATGATATTTTTTTTATGTTGTTTCACTCCATTTATTGACCTGCCTTCTATCACATCTGCTTTGGAGGAACCTGTGAAAGTGTTAGTACTAGCATCCAAGAGGATTGAAGCTTGCCCTTTATCATCCCTCCATTTCTAGTAAACCTGCTTGTAGCTAGTATGTATTCTTTGACATTTTCTTTATTAGAAGCGAGACATAAACATAATTTCCTGAAGTACATATATTTCCTTTGAACCATGGCAATCTGGTGCCTTCAAGTTCCCATGGACTACTGACTCTGCATTGGCAAATCAAGCCCGCAATTAGCGTAACCACCATTGTGGTTTTGTCTGGTGCTGATTGCTGTTTTCTCTAGTATTGGTTAAAGATGAACGAAGTTGCATTGTTATGGACACAGGAAACAGATGCAATACCATACATGTATCTGACTATCTGAAAATTCTGTACACAGATACATTGTGAATTATGACAACAATAAAATTGTGTGTGTGAGTGTTTTTTTATCCATAACATGGATTTGTAATGCCATAATGGTTAAAAGAACGTGATGACACAGATAAAATAATTTTTTTCAAGTTATGTAAATGCGTAGTTACGAAAAATTTGTAATAGTTCATCAAGAAAGTTGAATAATTATATACATGCATCTTCGAATCAATGGACTTGTGAACCCATCATTCATACATTTGATTTTTGTAACTTCTTAGTCTAGGATGCATCTTTTATAGGCCTTTTGACACATTTTATATTTGTTATAAATTCTAGGATATGTTAAAGGAGTACCGAGAAATATCCATAAAGTATCTGACAATCAAAGTATAGGATACGGGTATTCTTTTATCTAATCAAATTATACACACAGTATAGAAGATAAACAGTCAATTCAACCACTGGGGACCATCTCAATGTCCCTAATGTTGAGCATTTTGATGCTTTTGTTATGTGTCCCTAGTGCTACGTTATCCAGGGCAGCCAAGGTTGAATAAATTTTTAGAAACAGCCAAAAGAAGCGTTCGAAGAAGTGTTTTCCATAATGTAGGGAATAGGGAGTCTGAATCCCTTGAATCAAATTTGTGCTCGTAAAGTTACTGCATTTTGCCTTGCTTCGGGCATCTATGCTGAATATTGTAAGATTGATAACTTGCTGGTGATGGATTCCAGGAGATGATGTGGAGTTTTGGGAGGTTTCTTGGGCTACTGTGAAGTCTCTCTTGGTCACAACTGGGATAATACCGTAAGCTAGAAAAGTTTGTGATCATCTTAATAATTTGACATCATAATTGCACGGGTTCTTGGACAAGAATCTCAACCTTTGCCATAGGCTATCCACTTCTCTCTTTTTAACTTTGGAAGATCAGACAGTTCTTTGCCTTCCACCAAAAGCCAGAGCATTTAAGCAAGTTCCATTTGTTGGTTCAGACGGAAATTGGCATCTTCTAAAAGTTTTACTTTTTTGTTCAGGGGAAGGGTGTATTGTTCTCCTGTATTCAATTTTATCAAATGAGTAGTCATAATTTTTTACACTGAATTTGATCAATCACAATTTCTTTCTGCCAGTATCTTGGATGATACTCATCTGAAAGTTACAACTTAGCAAGATATTTTATCCAATTTGTTGAATGTTTTTTACTGAGCATCTTTGGCATGTTGAACCCTTTAAATTGAATATCAGTTGCGCATATAATTCGTGTCTGTTTGGCTATTGACATATCCTTTTCTTTTGCTGTGTAGTACAATAAGTTGATTTCATAATGGAACCCTTTGTGATCAAATTGCAACCATGTTTGTTCTATTTCTAACTTATCGTATAAGAAGTCGCGAAAGATTTGTGTTTGAGTTTTTCGGCTAGCCCCAAACACACTTCTGGCATGTATCAACAAATACCCTTTCCTCAGATGTTACATTGCTTCTCTATGAATATTTGCTTTGTTACAATCTCAAAACAGCATGAATATTGACATTGTATCTTTTTATCGTTATGGTAGTTCTCTCAAACTTGGGAAAGATCTCACCCTCCAGTGTCCCACTAGTGAATCCAATGTTTAAGGTTCACCGTTAAGGTTCAGAATCTCTCGACCTTTAAGAGTACGAATACATGAGTATTCCAAACCTGAGGTCCCACTTGGTATTTGAGCTTATAGTTTCGCATACATAGAGATCTTGTAACATATTTACTTGATTGTTTTTTACATGACATCTTTATTGTTTCGATGATTTTCCTAATTGGAATTATTTTCGAAGTAGGATCTGTAGAGCCAGTGTCATAAATGATAAATTGGGTCTTGGATGTGTAAATAGGATCATGGTTATAGCGTATTATTATTGCCAACAAGGTTATTCAATTCAATCAAAGATTGACTTCCAACTTAGCAAGTTTTGAGGTTGATTAGGAGAGGATCAAACAGTGTTCATTTTATATTGTGCAGTCTCCATCTCTAGCCAGCATACAGTGAGTCTTGGCAGATCTGTGTCCAACATGATTTGGGCGGCTCAATGATTGGATTGGAAATATGAATGCATGCATTTTGTTGGATTTTGAATCACCTATAGCTTGTTCACTGATCAGGTGATCTTATCGATAAAGATGGACTCGACCGGAAGGTTAGCAAATAGGGTCATCTGTTCGAATCTGGTTAATATTACAGACAGTTTAAGTAAATCTATGTGCACTGTTTGTTGTTTGGATCGGATTTTTGAGAGAATGATTCCTATTAATTTGATGGCTTTATCTTCGATTGGAAAATGTCCCAATGAAAAGACGGGCTTGACATAATTTAACTTATGGGTCCTGGATTATATTAACCCATGTTGATGAAAAATTGTCTGGCAATCTATGTTTTATTCTATTAATCCCTACTTTAACGCTTTGCCAAACGGGGTCATATATACTAATCTGGTGAAGACACGAGTCGTGCAAAAGTGATCTTGACCTAATCTAGATTTTTTTTTGAAGTATCACTAGTGAAACCAAAACCCTATTTACATCAGAAATATGGACTCAGTGATGGTGATTATATGTTAAAAAATTCTACAGATGCAAATCTGTGTGAACTTTCTGATATAATCCTTTGTTATCTCAAGTGAGCCTCTCTTTAGGACTTCCAGAAAGCATCAGACATGGTGACATATACTGATAAGTCATTGACCTAGCTAGTATTCAGACATGCAAAGCTTCAATTTTCAATACTGAAGCTGACCAACCGCTGATCTTCAGAAAGAACAAAAGCAAGAACACCTAGTCACATCTTCATCATCCTGCATCATCACTTGCATGGAAGCCTCAATAAACACAGACAATGCATGTAATCTACATAGTTTCATGTGGTCATTAAACACATCAGATTTTGCAGGAAAAAGTGAACCCATATTAAAATAACTAAGATTTTGCTTACATAGTTTCTTGAGTGCTATCCTTATCTTGAAACCTAATGTGTATGCCATTACCTTTTCATATCAGCATGACATATCTATCATGGATGCCCCCCTGTTCTAGTCATCTTCAACTATACTATTCTTCCACATGTATCATTTACATTGTGTTTGTGTTGCAGAGTTTGTTATCACTAACCTTGAAGCGGCGATCGGGGGCCACCGTTACACGGCAACCAGCACATGTACATTGAACAGTTACCCGCCGGACTTTTGCCAAGGATAAACGTGGGAGAGGTTCAGGGCTGGAGAAAGGGAGGCGCGCACACAAAACAGCAGCCTCTTCTTTAGGGAAAGCTCGGCGATGGAGAGGGGGAGGAAAGTGAGAGAAAGCCGGGTGGGCCGTTGTTTCGAAGGATACTGTCAAGTGAGGGGCCATATTCTTGGGCCTGTCCAAAAGAAGCAGCACATTATATGTGCCAATGGTTCTGCCTCATCCAGTTCCATGATTGTGAGTTCAATCCTTTAAAAGTCACTTGCAAAGTAGCAAAAAGAGGAAGGTTATCCCCAACATCATCACCATTGGAACCAGGCTTAAAAGAGGGAAATGCTCCTCAAAAGGCACTTGCTGAAGATGGAATGTGCTCGCGCTTGGCCGGCATCAAACCGGAGGTGAACACGTGGCGTTCGCGAGTTGGGGGGATCGGTTTCACACAAACTGTTGCGATGCTGACATCTGTGCCGTTGCGGGAGGACTTGCGGTACACCATTATACCGTGTGTTCCTCACGCGTGCATTTTATTTACCAAAATTGGTAGAGTCTGCATCCAGTATTTCTATGTTGCTTGTGATGAAATATGGATGCTAGTGTTAAAAAGAGTCCCATGGAGACATTGATCTTTTATTAGCTGAGAGTTTGCTCTGATTTGAGAACATGTGGCTATCTCACAATCGTCTTGATAATGATGTGTGACAATTCTGGTCTTCCCTAAAGCATAACTAATGGTGACCCAGATGGTAGGTTGGCCCTTAAGCTCCGATCCCTGGGATTCTTCCTCAAATTCTGGACCCGACAAAACTTTTCTCAGGTGATCTCTAGTAAGAGGCAACTAGCTGCATCTATACAGATCTTTCAAGTTGTAAGTGATACTCATCCTCTTAGGTCGATGGAGAGGAATCATCTTTCTCATTTTACCATGCAGCTAGAGCAAATTCAAACTACTGAGGAAG
>JAVJIF010006784.1:0-51471 GCA_038442645.1 Agave tequilana
TTCCAATTCTACCTGTGCAAAATAGTCCTTCTTCGAGTTCACAACCATCCACATCCCAGTCTAAAGGAAAAGAGAAAGTTGATGAGCAAACTTATAAGCCTGTTGTCCCATTCCCAAATAGGCTTACAAATCATAAGAATAATGCTCACATGGAGAAGATAAGAGAATATTTAACCAAGTACAAATCAATGTCCCTCTCTTAGATGCTATTCAACAGGTCCCATCTTACGCCAAGTTTCTGAAAGAGATTGTACTAAAAGAGAAAAGCAAATGTCCCTAAAAAGTCTTCTTGGCTTCCAACCTGAGTGAATTGCTTAATGGTCCAATCCCTGTGAAGTACAAAGATCCAGGAAGCCCAACCATTTCTTGTATCATAGGGCAGACCACTGTAAATAGGGCTTTGCTAGACTTGGGCGCAAGCATCAATCTTCTTCCCTTTCCGTGTACCAGCAGTTAGGGTTAGGCAACCTTCGTCCAACCCAGATGACTATTCAATTGCTGACCGCTCTGTTAAGATTCCCAAGGGGGAAATTACGGATGTTTTAATACGGGTGGGGGAATTCATTTACCCCTTGACTTTGTTGTTCTTGAAACACAACCCGTACATAATCACAGAGTGCAACACATGTCATTCTAGGACGTCCTTTCTTAGCCACCGCGAATGCGATCATCAACTGTCGAAATGGATCGATGCGGCTGACGTTCGAGATATGACGAAGGAGGTGAATGTCTTCCGTCTGGGGAAGCAGCCAAGGGATGTGGAGAATGACTCTTTGATGTTAACTTGATAGAAGGGTTAACCAGCGAACACGTGAAGGAGAATGGAATATGAATCTCAAGAGGAATTTGAGTTAGAATCTGATGACCTAACTCTTGATCAAATTGTGGATCAAATGTTGAAAGGACTACTAATTCCACCCCTATTCTTCCCTTGCACCATGAGCAACCAGTTATAGATCCAGTCCCTTCTGCTGAGCTTAAGGTTCTTCCTGGTCATCTCAAGTACAAGTACTTGGATGAAAAAGAATCCTTTCCGGTAATAATTGCATCCAATCTTACGGAACAACAAGAAGAGGACCTTTTGACTGTGTTAAGGGAAAATAAAGAAGCCATTGTTGGACCATGGCTGATATTAAGGGGATAAGTCCTACTATTGTCCAACATAGGATTCACTTAACGGAAGATGCCAAGCCTAAACGAGACCCACAGCGTCGACTTACCCTATTATGCAAGAAGCTATTAGATCGGAGATTCTGAAACTATTAGACAATGGGATTATTTATCCCATATCTGATAGTCAATGGGTAAGTCCTGTTCACGCTGTGCCTAAGAAAGCTGGCTTTACTGTTGTGGAGAATGAGAATAAAGAATTAATACAAACACACGTCTTCCAACGAAGATTCGAGTTTGATTGATTACAGGAAACTAAATAGTGCCACACGTAAAGACCACTTCCCACTTCCGTTTATTGATCAGATGCTGGAAAGATTGGCGGGACACGAGTATTATTGTTTCCTGGATGGATATTCAGGATATAATCAGATCCCAATTGCTCCCGAGGACCAAGATAAGACAACCTTCACCTGTCCGTTTGGAACATTTGCATACCGGAGGATGCCCTTCGGCCTTTGCAATGCTCCAGCAACGTTTCAACGTTGCATGTTGAGCCTGTTCTCGGACATGGTGGAGAAATTTTTAGAAATTTTATGGATGACTTTTCGATATATGGGGATTCATTTGAGCAGTGCTTGTACCATCTGAAGTTGGTTTTGCAACGATGTATGGAAAAGAATTTGACACTTAACTGGGAAAAGTGTCATTTCATGGTCAAGCACGGAATTATACTTGGGCACAAGATATCAAGAATAGGAATCGAGGTAGACAAGTCCAAGGTGGAAGTCGTCATGAAGCTCACTGAACCTACATGTCTAAAAGACATTAGATCATTTTTAGGGCACGCTGGTTTTTATAGAAGATTCATTCAAGGATTTAGCAACATTGCAAGACCCTTGACAAATCTCCTAGGAAAGACGTACCCTTCATCTTTGATGAGGAATGTCGGAAGTCGTGGAAAGAGCTTAAGAATAGACCTGTCTCTGCACCGATAATATCTGCACCAACTGGACCAACCATTTGAGATTATGTGCGACGCCTCAGATTTTGCTATAGGCGCTGTTTTAGGACAGCGTATTGATAATAGGCAGCATGTGATCTATTATGCTAGCAGAACGCTAAATGATGCCCAACTCAATTACACGACTACTGAAAAGGAATTTTTAGCAGTTGTTTTTGCGTTGGAGAAATTTCGACCATATCTGCTAGGGTCCAGAACTATTATTTTTACTGATCACTCCGCCCTGAGGTACTTGATGCAAAAGAAGGACGCTAAGGCAAGATTGATTCGATGGATCCTTCTTTTGCAAGAGTTTGACTGGAGATAAAAGATAAAAAGGGCATTGAGAACGTGGTTGCGGATCACTTGTCAAGAATTCCGAATGCACCTGAGGAAAGAATACCGATTAACGATGATTTTCCTGAAGAGCATATTTTGAGATACATGGAGAGCCCTGGTATGCCGATATAGTGAACTACTTGCTACCAGGCAATTCCTTCCCCATGGTCAGGACAAGAAAAACACCGTTTTCCTGAGACAAATGCGGTTCTTCTTTTGGATGAACCGTATTTATTCAAATACTGTCCTGACCAAATCATACGTAGATGCCTTCCAGAGGATGAACATCAGAGTGTTTTGACATTCTGTCACAAGTTAGCTTGCGGTGGACACTTTGGTCCACGGAAAACTGCGGAAAAAGTGCTTCAGAGTGGATTCTATTGGCCCACTCTCTTTTAAGGATGCCTATACCTTTTGCAAGCTTTGTGATAGATGTCAAAAGACGGGTCGTATTACACAAAGAAACATGATGCCCCTCACACCCATCTTGGAAGTCGAAATTTTCGATCTCTGGGGCATCGATTTTATGGGACCCTTTCCTCTGTCCTATGGTAACCAATACATTTTGGTAGCCGTGGATTATGTTTCTAAATGGGCTGAAGCGATTCCTACACGGACAAATGACAACCAAGTTGTCATTAAGTTTTTAAGAGAGAACATCATTTCGCGTTTCGGAGCCCCCCGTGCGATACTGAGCGACAATGGGAGTCATTTCTGCAATAGGGCTTTTGAAGCCTTGATGCGAAAATACTCTATTACTCATAAACTATCCACGGCTTATCATCCTCAAACCAATGGGCAAGTTGAGGTAACAAACAGACAGATAAAACTCATTCTGGAGAAGACTGTAGGACAGAATCGTAAGGATTGGTCCATCAAACTGACTGATGCCTTATGGGCATACAGGACCGCTTACAAGACTGTCCTCGGTATGTCCCCATACCGAGTTATATTTTGAAAACCATGTCACTTGCCCGTTGAGTTAGAACACCGTGCACTATGGGCTTTAAAGCAGCTGAATCTAGATTTGGATAAAGCCGGTGTTCTAAGGAAGCTGCAGCTATCCGAGCTTGAAGAATTACGAAACGAGGTATACGATAACGCTCGGATCACGAAGCACAGAACCAAGCTTTTTCACGACAAATCCATTCACAGGAAGATTTTTGTTGTCGGACAAAAGGTTCTGTTGTATAATTCTCGACTCCCACCTTTTCCCTGGTAAACTGCGAACCAGGTGGTCAGGGCCTTTCATTGTTCAGAATGTTTTTTCCCACGGAGCAATCGAGATTCTTGACCCGACTAATGGCAACACATTCACTGTGAGCGGTCAACGTCTCAAGCCATTTTTTACCACGGATTCCTTGTCACACGACATTCACGAATTGGGTCTTTACGACCCAGTTTATTTGTGACATTTTCATTTGTATAGTTTCCCATGCATTCTCCTGAATATCATTTTCGGGACCACACTTTGTAAATATTTTTCTTTTACATTTTTTGTATATAAAAAAAAATTATAAATAAAAAAAAATAATAAAAATGAAAATAAAATTTTTTGGGATTGTTGTGCATGAAAAGAATTTCACATCCCTAGGATTCTCTTTCTTCCCTAGGATTCCATTCATATTCAAAATCCTTTGACCTAGGGTTGTAATTCTAACTTTGACCTAGGGGTAAATTTGGACATCCTTTTTTACCTACCCCTATAAATACCCTCTTTACTTGCCTCTTCTTCCTCAAACGCCGAATCCCTTCAGATCTGAGAAGCCTCTTCCAAACCCGACCTCTGTCAAAATTCCCTTCACCAGATTCTTCAACTCTGCCGCAAAAATCCCTTTCCAGCCGCCGATCTGCGGCTATTCAGCCTTCTCTGGTGCTCAGCCAAACTTCTGCGCGGCTGATTTTCTCTGCTGGTTGTAGATCCAGAATAACTTTTTCAACCTCTTTCCGAGTGCTTTCTGCACTGCTGTTTGGATTTCCCCCCAAGATCTCCGGGGGTGGTTTGCAACTTTCTCTCTCTCAATCCTTTGTGTTACAATTCCTTAGCATAAATGGCACCAAATTTGTATGCGGAAAGAGATTTTTCAGTGCTATTTAATGAAAGTGGGGGTATGGGCATATTTTTTGTGGATCGAATCCGCGCTTGGATTGGTACACTTTGGTGTTTGATCACAATGAGCATGAAGCATTTTATTGCCCCGATCTTGTCAACACTTTTTACAATTCAATAGATTATGCATCTGTGAATCATGACCCATACCAATTTGTATCTCACATGCCATTTGGTGACATTTTGGTCACACTTTCACTTCTTGCACAGATCACTCATGCCCCCATTTATCCCCATCCTAGCGACCCCTTGCCATTAATGGATTACTTAACCATCATGGGTGTACGCTGCACAGTCCAGGATCGTGGGCTCAAAGCCCAATCTACATTCAGAAATATTCATTGCGTGGACGTTGGATCCAACGAAACATTCTAGGGATAGAACACACTCTTCACCTGTACATGATTGATGACACAGTGTTGTCTATAGATTCATTGCTTCATCGATTATGACGACAGACAGATGACACAGACACATTCTGCGTATGAATTTGAATACTACATCATTGTTCTCAATCTTTCCTCTCGTTGCATAGTAGATTTCATCTATATTAATTCCGTCTGTGTCAACATTATCCCTGTGACATCTACGCGAGAGGAGACCATCAAGCCCTGACGTGTCTTGCAGGCGTCTGGACCCAGGAGACGAAGCCTGTACTTTGTGAGGCCCTGTAGGGAAGCTGAGGGCGAGTGATTGGAGGATGAACCTGGAGAGACAGGAACCCCCAACGGAACAAAAGCCTTCATGTCTACTATCTGGAAAGGCATGAAGAGGATATTTCGGGGACAAGTCAGGCTTAGGAAGAAGGTAGAGGAGCAATCCTCTCGTTTAGATGGGATGGAGGCGATGTTGAGGAGAACACAATCGGCTGGACCTAGTACCACATCGGGTCCTAAGCGACAGAGGGAGTAGTTTATCCTTTACCTATGTCATGCATCATTTCATATTTCATACATTGAGGACAATGCATGAGATAGGTATGGGGGGGTAGATGCTAACATAGGATTTTTTTCACTTTCTTTTTAGATTTTTTTTATTTTTTTTAGGATTTTTCACTTCTTTCTTTTTTATTTTTTTTTTTATTCTTTTTTTCTATTTTTCTTTTCACTTTATTTTTAGATTTTACTTTTCTTTTAGAAAAATAAAAAATATAAAAAAAAAAATATATAAAAATAAAAACTTTTTGAAATAAGAGACAAAGTTTTAATCTATTTTTAAGAAAATTAAGATGTATATTAGGAATTAAGAAAGCCTTAATTATGACATCTTAAACCTAGTTGAAATAATAGATCTTGTTTGAGATTATAGGCTAAGTAAGTAAAATTGGTGAGATATTTTTATCTTGAATTTTTTGCCTTAGATAATATGCACTTTACACTTACACATTTCTTGGGATGAAGATAAAGACCAAAAAGACATATATATAAAAAAAAATATATATATATATATAAATAAAAGATCACTTATTAAGCTGGGAAATTGTGCCTCAAGAAGCATGATTACTCACGCCTAACAGTGATCTCACTTATTAAGCTGGATAAATGTGCCTCAAGAAGCATGATTATTCACGCCTAACGGTGATAAAATAAATAATTCCCTTTAGTTTTGTGGCCTTTTTCACTCGAGTCCTTTAACCCGAGGGATGTTTTCTCATCTGGTGCCCTAGAACCATCTGGTTTAGGAGTCATCGGTTATAGGCTCGCTACATGGGTGAACTAGAAAGCCTAAGAAAACTAAGGGAAGAAGAAAAAAAAAAAAAAAAAAGAGAATAAATAAATGTCTTGATGGTTAGAGTTGAAATCCCAGAAATCTTCACTGTCACGGTGTGCATACTATCTAGGTTTTATGAAAGATAAAATATTCAATCCAATTTTGAATTCTTACCTTAATTAAAAACAAGATCTTACATGGATACTAAGTTTAAGGAAGAATGATTATAGGTGGACTTATGACCTAGGATCACTTATATTTTTGCAAAAATAGTTCGTAAACTTGTCTCTTGTTCAAAATGAATTTTCAAAACACTAACATTTATCTTCTTTCTTTATGGATTTTGTGGGTGTAATCCGCTGAAAACCCTCAGGAGACAACACTCCTCCTCTAGGCTAACCTAGAGGTTTAACGGCTTGTTGCACATGCTCAGTGCAATCGCGTCACCTGCGAAAGTGGTGTAATAAAACTGGTAGTATAGTTTTTCTTTTCTTTTCTTTTCTTTGTTTTGCTCGGGACGAGCAAAAGCTAGGTATGGGGGTGTGATTGTTACACATATTTGCATTTTATACCACCTTCATATCATGCATATTGTGTATTAAATGTGATTTTTAATCCCTATTTTCTCTATTTTTTTGCAGATCCACACCTTAAAGAGAAGAAGTCATTAATCACTTTAATTAGTGATAATTAAAGGGGTTAAATCAAAAAGCCAAGATTTCAAATCAGATCTGACCAAGATCCGCGCGCCAATTGGAGAATCCAGATAGACCACGTGGCTAACTACCCAACTACCAAATCCCACCAGAAAATCTGGGCTCAACGGCCCAGATTCTGCCGCCGGATCTGGGAGATCTTGAGGATCTGCGGCCGTTTTGAAACGGTTGGGCCTCGAATTTTGCGCCAACGGTTATGGCTCCAGAAGCTTCTCAGAAATGCCTATAAATAGGTGGCCAAGGGTCTGCACGAGATCTAGTGAAGAAAGAGAAGAAAATAGGGAATTGTTGTAATTTTGTTTAGCTTTATTCTAGTTTTTTTTAGACTTCATCTCCTTCCTCCTTGAGTTCTAGACAAAGAGAGAGAGAGTTCAGTTTGAGAGCTTGTACCAAGGGAGTGACACTCTTGTGTAAAGGATTAATCAATGGAGCTTTCATCATCTCTTTGCAAGACTTGAGTATGCTTTTCTTTCATTTACTTTAATTCCTTGCATTTGATTTCTAGTTCTCGTTGAATTGCTTTAGATCTTTGCTTTCTATGAAGAATTGTAGCTTTGTTATTAGTTTAATGGAGGGTTAAGTTCTTGTTTCATGGCTAGCTAAGACTCACCTAGCTACTACTATCTCTTTTGGTGATTGTCTATTTCAATTCTTGCATAATTCTAGTCTCTTGTGAATTCCAAGAAAGTATAGTTGTCTCCTTTGGTAATGGCTTGTTAGAACTCCACATGAATTATGTGTGCCTCTAATAAGAGCCTTGTCAAGAACAAGAGCCTTTGATGGAACATAAGGATGGATCACCAAGGATGTGTTACTTGTATAACAAGATCAACTCATTTACTTCAAGCTAACTTTGTAGTTAAGCTTTGAATGTTCAAAAGAGTTTTGATTCTTCTAAACTTAGCACTAATTGAGTACTAATCCTATAGTTCCTCAATGAACATCTATTAAGAGAGCCTATGATTCAAGATGAGGCTTCAAGTTAACAACAAAGGAACACTTGTCTTCAAAAGGGAAACAACACTTGAACATGCAAGTTATCTTTAAATTGCCTATGATTCAATATGAGGCAATCTTGCAATCAACATAGAGTTAGTAAGTTAGCAATGAGGTGAAGTTAGGCTAGCCATGTATCTTCTTATCAAAAGTTTTTACAACACTTTCTTTTAGCATTCTTTTCCTTACAACACACTTCATTCTTTTAATTTCTTTTCCACAATGCACCAATCCACCATCTCTTCTACATTTCTAGTTCTTGTGTAATTAACAAAGAAGAAATCTCGTTTCCTTTTCTCACTCATATCGTAACGCTTCTAACGCTAGCTCTCCTTGTGGTTCGACTCGGTATAGCTATATGCTATAGCGAAGATTGGACAAGGTATATCAAATACATATTTGAAGTGAACAAGAACCAAAGGTTAACTCTAAACCTTATCTTTTCTACCTAATTCTTGTGCAAGAACTTCATATACCTTGTTTTTACCAATCACCTGGGCTGTAATCTGGATCTGGGGAACTGTAGGGAGTGTCGTCGGACGCTTGTCTGCCCCTGCGCAGCTCTCGTCCTCTTCTGGTAATGTTGACGGATGCAGAGGGTAGGTCTCGCGAGACGCTCTTTTTATGATGTTTCACCGGGGCTTGTGCCGACAGCTGATCAAAAACTGATCGTCGGCCTGGAGAAGTGGCGAGGATTGGTCCTAGCCGGCAATGGACTGAGTGGACGGTCACCAACTGACATCCCACTTGTTGACAACAGGGGGAGTAGTTCGGAAAGATTCCGACTTCCGTTTGTTTGTCAAGAATTCCCATAAGTCAGACCCAGTCGGGCCTAAACGATCCAGCACAGAGGCTCTTTTGGATCGCGCATAGGACGATATCCTGCTTCTTTTATCACCAAAGAGGGGATTAGCACAAAATAGTGCTTCAGCTCTAGCTTCGCGGCTAAGAACCTTGGGAATGTCCTTGGATGCTGAAGCTGCATAAGCAACGCTGTCAACACTTAGGGATAATCCCTTAGCTCCGCTACGAAGCGCGAGCTCAGTGCTTGACGAACTGGAGAGCGAAGCACGCTGTGGTGCTTTACCCGTTATGCTGCTGCGAAGGCGATTAGCCTTAATTAGTGCTTTGAATCTTGATTCCCGGTTAAAAGTTTTGAAAACGCCCTTGGGCGCTGAAGCTGCATGAGCAATGCTATTAGCACTTAGGGACAATCCATTAGCTCCGCTGTGAGGAGCGAGCTTAATAGCTGAAGAACTGGGGAACGAAGCACGCTGTGGTGCTTTGGTTCCAGCTTCGTGACTATGAACATCGCGCATAGGCTGTGGTACAGTAGCTTCGCTCATGAGAGCGAGGCTGGCGCGAGGCGTTACCGCTCTTGATTTGGGCGAAGGTATGGTCGCCGCTGTGACTTCGCGGCTAGCAGCATTATTGGAGCAGGCAGGCATCTTGCCTTTTTCTTCGCGAGAGAGACGCACTTGTGGCGCAGCTACGCCTGAGGCTTTATACAGAGCCTTCTGCTTTGGCCTCCACATCTGCTTTGACAAGGGAGGCATAGGTTCGCAGGGAACCTGACTAGCCACACGCGAGGCTGAGGGGTGTTGGCAAGATTCTGCTGCCGATTTCTGCTTCGAAACCTTAGCCATGGAGAACTTTCTATGCTTCCGTGCATGAAGCATTAGACCACCCCCAGAGAGGACTTCTTCAAATTTTTCTTGGTCGATGTGAACGACCAGGTTCTCGAAAGTGATGGACTTGCACTGCGGGCCTGCTTCCTTGTTGCGCCAAAGGACCGCAGTAGGCTCGCAGAGAAGCTTATTTATCTCCGCAGAGACTTGATTTGAAGATTTAGCCAGAGGGGCTCTGGCTGTACCGGCTTCCTTGAATTCAGAGATAGACCCGAAGGTCTGTTCGTCGCATTGCGACACTTGATTCTCAACAGTTGAGAAATTAGTCCCCAACGGAGTCGCCATCTTGTTTTCCATTGATTTTGCAAAGGGGAAAACTTACAAAAAAAAAGGTCGAGGAGCTAAATTACAAGTAACATAAAAGATTACAAGTAGATCTCCTCGGAGATTCTGGAGAAGTGTGCCGATAGGAGTCTGGTCAGCGCCGACCACTTTGTCCCTTTGACGATGCGAGCGATGAGATTCCCTTCTCGCCTGGTTCGGGGAATCGGAGAACAGAAGGTTGGTAGAACCCTCTTGTTACTTCTCAAAACCGCCTTCGCTTAGGAATTCCTTCTCGCCTGGTTCCAGAGATTCCTTGAGAAGAAGGTATTAGGGTATCAGCACCCTGATTAGAGAAGAAGTTCTCTAAAGTCTCTGAATTCTTGGAAGCAAGAAAATAGATCTCTGTTTAGCCTCTCTCTCTCTGGAGGTCCGTGCATGGTCTCTTCCAGTGAAGTCTGCCGTCCCTTCCCGTGTAGTCATTTTTCCTTGTGCCCCGGTGGGCTATTTATAGGGAGAGCAAGGGTATAATTGTCCCTTGAAAATATAGAAACAGATTGAATCGAATCTGTTTAAATCTGAAAAGTAGCCTTGCTGCGAGGCTAGAATCAGCTTCTGCGAAGCTAGAATAGCAGGTCGGTTGATCCTCCTGATCTGTTTTGATCCTTTCCATATAGTTGGAAGATCTCCCTTGATCCTCTTACTCGTTTTAGGAGAATCAAGAGATTATGGCAATCAACTGCCAAATTTGATCTCAGATTTGATCTTGATTGGATTTGATCTCAATCCTGATTGGATTTGATCTCATCTTGAGATTTAATTGGTCAAAGGTTGACCATAGCAGACCCGCAGCGGAGCTGCCGCTCGAGCTCGCAGCGGAGCTGGAAGGAGCATCTGGCAAAGTCAGAAGAAAGCTCTTCAGCGGAGCTAGATAACGTCTGTGGCGAAGCTACCGAACATTCTTCTGCACGGTTGCGTTTGGCTTCAAGCAAAGCTAACTCTCTCTGCGGAGTTAACTGAGCACTTCAGGTGAAGCTATAAGTTAGCTTTCTGACGGAGCTACGAATGGCTTCAAGGCGAAGTTGGATGATCTTAGCCTCTCAAGCGAGGCTGTCCCTTTGGGCTCATGTGATGCTAAGTGCTAGCATCTTAGACCTGCTGAGGTCTGTTTAGAGACAATCTGGGCTTACTGACTGCTTAACTGGATCAGTAGAGTCCAAGTTGCTTCCTTGTCCCTCGGAGATGGGTGAAAACTGGTTGTCAGCTTATCTGTCACTTGTCTTTTATAAATGTCAACAAGTACAGAACTGGTCGTCAGCTTGTCTATCGCTTGTCTTTTATAAATGTCAACAAGTTTAGAAATTGTTCGGACCAATCAGCCTATCTTTCACTTGTCTTTTATAAATGTCAACAAGTTTAGACATTGTTTAGGCTAGTCAGAATCTTGTCTTTTTTAAAGTGTCAACATACACCTAAAGGGGGGGTGAATAGGTGTAAGGCTAATCTAATGGAAAATGATGCGGAATTAAAAACTAATTGCAGCACACTTAGTGTAACCAAAGAGTGTAGCCGAATTCCCGATGAAGGGCTCTGGACTATCTCCTCTAAATTCCTGTAAATAAGAGTTGAGGTGCTATGTAAAGCTCTCTTGGTTTAACACGAGTATGGCACATAATCAAACCCAAGCATATATGATATGAACAATATGATGCAATGCACAATGAGAGAAAGTTAAGAAATAGTGGATCAATCGCTAACAACAAGATATGTTTCGAGGTTCGAGCCACTACTCTACGTCCCCGACTTCACACAGAATGATTTCCACTATATCGTCCACACAGGACTTCCCACACAGGAAACCTCCACTGAGGATTTGGGTAATACAAATCGGGAGTACACAACTCATCTCTCCAACAATACAACCTCTACACAAGAGGTAAGGCACAACAACTATCACCTCCACACTTAGAGGGATGGGCACTTAGCCAAACAAGATCAACCTCACACTAAAGGGATAAGGCACTAAGTCACAACTCCACAACAATCACCTCTACACTTAGAGGGATACCAACTCAACAAAACTCCTCCATAATCTCCTCTCACTAGAGGGATACCAACAACCAAATACAACCTCCACAATCCCCTCTCACTAGATGGATATCAACACAACCTCCACACTCACCTATACACAATAAGGAACTCAAATAAAAGAAGGTTACAACAGTTGGTGGTATCAACAACCACAAACCAATTTTCCTCACAAAACAAGATCCTAATAGATATGATAGATATGATAGCTCAAGTGTGAGAAAATAAAGAGTTTGAAAATCAAAAATTACAAAGAAAAACTCTTGGGAAAACTTCTAGAAAAGCTATAGAAATGAAGATCAAAAACCAATTCCCAAAGACTCTATTTTCTTTGAATTTTTTAGCCCTTTTTAAAACAAATAAAGATCAAATCGTTAAGCCCAAAACTCTTTTAAAACCTTGCTATTAAACACTTGTAAAGATGGGAAAAATTGCTCTCCAAAATCTTAGCTAAAACAGCTCAAGAGGGTGGGTATTTAAAACCCACCAAAATCTGCCCGTTGGCAGTCTGGCAAAGGGCAAAATTGCCCTTCCGGTCGACAGCCCGATCGACCGGCCAACGGTCATTTTTATGACCGTTGTGCCTCCGGTCGACCGCCCGGTAAACCAGGCCAAGCCAACGGTCGACCGCCCGGTCGACCGCCTCCCACTCGAGAGTGGGGTGCAGTCAGTCGGTCGATCGCCCGATCGACCGGCCAAGCTTTGTGGACGTCCTCGTGCACATCGGTCGACCGCTCCGGTTGACCGACCACTGGACCGGTCGACCGCCAGTGTGTCTGGCTAGGATTTATAGGATGGAAAACCTTGTCTTTTTAATTTCAAATAAATCCCATAAAATCACATAAATGCCACAAAAATAAGTTCTTGTAAGATCTTTGAAATATAAATATGTGTGACAAAAATTCAACACATATTATAAAGAATTTGAACCATTTTGTGATATGGAAATTAGGATTTAAACTGAAATCGGTATTTTCCAAAAATCAAACTTTGAAATGGAAATCCGATTTTTTCGAAACACATGTAAGTACAAAAACATGATATTGAAACAACTTTGAAGCATATGGTATATGGATAGAATCCAATATACATATAAAGATTTATATCTATATTTTTGACTTGAAATCCAATATCGGTTAAACTAAAAATCAAACCAAATAAACTTTAAACTTGTGTATGTATTGTGAACTTAAGCATATCAACACTATCTAACCTTTACAATGATCTGTAACAACCCACTCCCGGAATTCGTACTTAGTTGCGTATTCAGATTTTTCGATTATATTTTTCGATTTACTTCCTGTATTTATTTTGTATTATGAATTATTTATATGATCGTTTTGCTTTGGATCCGGATTCGTGAACTCGGTGTCAGCCCTAGTTTGAACTAGGGACCTGATCTTAGGAAATTACTCGATTTGGTCTTTCTGTTATTCAGATTTGATCAATTTTAGTTTCAAACATCATTTTCTAATATTTTAAATTTTCTATGAGTTTTTAGAATTTTCCTGAATTAAATTGAAAATCTTCAAAACCGGTGTCGACTAGTACCGCTGACTGATTCTCAAATTTTTAATGTACAATCAGAGTTGAATTTCTAGAAATGGCTTTTCAAATTATTTTTTAAAATCATATTTCCTATCTAGATACTTTTTTTGAGAATTTTCTGAATTTATCGAAGTCCACCGGATTTGGTGTCGACCGATATCGCTGGCTGATTTCAGGATTTTTAATTTGTAATCGGAATTGAATTTCAAGATTCTGTTTTCGCATTGCTTCTTAGAATCATATTTTCTTCTTTCAGGTATTATCTGAGAATTTTCAGAATTTATCAAAATCCAGCCGACCCGGTATAGACCAGTATCGACGGTGACTTTAAGATTTTTAATTTGAAAATATGATTTTATTTATAAAAATCGATTTCACCATGTACCTTAAAATAATATTTACTATTTCTAAGAATTTTTCGAGACCTTTCCGGATCAGTCAAATTTTCCAGCATTTTCGGTATTTTTGGGATTTTCCCAGATCCGAAATATCATCTACATATTTTTCTTTTCTTTCTTTTCTTTTCTTCCCCATTTTTTCCATCCACTCCCTTTTCCTCTATTTTCCTTTTTCTTTTTCCCCAAAAATTCCTCCACCACACAACCCTCCAAAATATCTTCCCCTTGTTCTTTTTATTTTCTTTTTCTTTTCCTTTTCCTTTTCATTTTTCTTTCTCTTTCTCTTTCTTCCCTTCTTTCTTCTCCTTCCCCTGGCGCCAACGACCGCCTCCTCCTCCTCCTCCTTCCCCCAAATTCTCTCCCTCTCTCCCTTCAACCTCTAATCTCTCTCTAAATTCTTTCTCTCCATCTTCTCCTCTTTCTTCTCCACCCTTCAATTTCTTCCACCTCTCTCTCTCTCTTCCTCCCCCAAGATCCCGCCACCACCACCGTCACCGAGACTGCGACCACCACCGTCGGTAAGCCCCGTCCAACTCCGGCGAGCCCCTCTTCTCCTTTCCTTTCTTTTTCTTCTTCTCTTTTTTCTTCTTTTCTTTTATTTTCCTTTTCTTTTTCTTTCCCACTTTTCCCTCTCCTCTCCCTTTCTCTTTGGGGTGACCGGCGTCACCCCTGCCCGCCGGTGGCCGGCGCCGCGCTGGCGCCGCCGCCGGGCATGGCCGGGCCGGCGGCCCCTTGCGCCCCTAGAGTGGGCGTTGTACGTGAGTAGGGGGCAACAACCCCCTCTCTTTCTCTCTCTTCTCTCTCTCCCCTTTTCTCTCTTTCTCTCTCTTCTCTTTGGGGTGGCCGGCGCGGCCACCCCTGGCCGGTGGCCACCGGAGGGCCGCTGGCGCCGGCCCTGGTAGGGCCACGGCCAGGCCTCCTGGCCTGGCCGTGGACGGCTTAGAGGGGGGCAACAGCCCCCTTTTTTCTCTCTCTCGCTCTCTCTTCCTTTCTCTCTCCACTCTCTCTCCTCTCTCTACAATTTCTCTCACTCTTTCTACTATTTCACTTTCTTTCCCCTCAGTGCCTCTCTCTTTCTTTCTTTCTCTCTCTAACTCCTCCTTTCTCTCTCTAAAAATCTCTCTTTCTCACTAGGTTTTTCTCTCTCTAGACTTTCTCTCTTTTTCTCTCTTCTTTATCGCTTCTTCACTTTCTCTCTCTAAAAAATATATATTTAATTATATTTTGGCCGTACGCAAGTTCCGGGGATTTCAGAGTTTTTGGCTTTTTTAAAGATTTAGGCGAGTGTCCTTACCTCCATTTAGTTTTCCCCGCTTCGTCAGGTCGACGTGTATTTATTTCGTATTTAAATGTATTTTATATTGGGTTATGTCCATGTATTTGTATGTGACCGAGTGCCAATGATTGGACATGTATATGCCTATGACGATTGCTTGTATTAGGGTAGTTTAATTCTTGTACATATACCATGCCTGGGATGTACCTTATACCATGCGTGGCTGACCTTCGTGGTCGTTTGTCTTCAAGTTTCATACTTGACCTCCGAGCCCTTCAGCCTCCGGGCTTCATACTTGGCCTCCGGGCCCTTCAGCTTTCGGGCTCTCTACTCAGCCTTCAGGCTTCGCTACTTTACGGTAGATTGGCTATTATCGCGATATAACATGCTTGCGTGGTACTAACATCGCAGGTACTCCTATACCAACTCTGGATTTCTGCCCACTCCTGTCTGGCTATCCAATTGGTTGTATGCCTGTACCCTTACGGGTTTCGTGGTAGCTACCGAGAGTGCGCTTAGATCCCGAGCATACTTTAGCCTCTAGAGTCTCGCTCACTACCTCGAAAGAGAAGTGCGCTCAGACTGTGAAGTCTTTCAGCTCCGCCTGGTAGGCATGCTTAGCGCTCAGCGCTTTATCACTAGATTCGTCTAGGCGAGATGCTGCCGGATTTTGTACTCGCATTTTAAGCCGAGAAGTCCCGGTAACCTCACCAAGCGCTTCAGTGTTAAGCACTGTTTGCTGTCCATACCTCTAGCCTGCTCAGCTCCGTTTGATTGTGCTCAGCTATTATTCTATCACATGCCATGTACATATTAACAGTTGACATGCGATTACTTAATACCTGTCATTTGCATGCAAGCATCTAACACCTGTCTGTATCACCTGATAATTGATGTGTTATCACCTGACACCTGACATGTTACTACTTGACAATTGCTCCCTGTTATGACATGACTTGCCACCTGCCTAATATCACCCTCTTGTCATGCTATCACTTGACACCCGACATGATATACCTGACTCTTATAATTATCACGATAACGGGAATGATGACCTGACAACATGATTAAGGGTATATTATAGCACAAACTGTACTCCTGAGACACCTGTATTCCTGATATTCCTGCCTTGTTCCTGCTCATTCCTGGAATCTGATAATTATCTAATAAACCATAAAATGAGACAACTTACATCGGGTCAGGGGAAACTTACAGCTATCAATACATGTTCGTGTTTACAGGTATGTTGTGCAACTAAAACTTTCGGTCTGACCTGTGGGCCTCCAGGCGATCGAGGGGAGTGCTGGCTCCCTTCTTCCCGGTTCCATCTTGATAAAGGGCATTCTATAAGAGCCTCCTGATCGTCTCGCGATATGTTTCGTACACCAGCAATGGAACATCCTGGGCCGTGGTCCCGGTATGCACGGGACCCACTGTAAACATTGTTTGTTGATACCCACGTTGGTTTTCAATAACAACCATACTTTACTTAGATGTGGATATATGTGTACTGGGACGCTATTTCACATATCTAGACATCTGTGTAAGATGAGTAATAATAATAATAAAAGATGCCAACTATGTATCCGTTGTATGCTTGCTTAGTTTCTTCCACCAGGTTTTACTTCGGATTTCCAGTTTTATGATTATTATGATATTATACCTGCTTACATCCCGCTTTATCACTTGTGTTCCATTCCACCAGTCTCCTTCTCTTATCTAATCATAACATGGGTACTCCTACTTGATATCACTTGCTATTTATCTACCTGTTTCTGTTTGTTTGTGCTCACGACACAGTTTTCAATGCATGATTATGATTCGATTTTATCGATACACGTGTGCTCATCTTTGCACGCCATCTGGCATTTGCATCACCACTTGCTGGGGAGTTCTGAGTCCTCTGGATCCTCATGTCAAGGTCCTGGAGCTTGGAGCATATGGATTTTCCCAGTTGCTGACCTGAGAGACGCAGCTGAAGCGTGGATCCCAGTAGACCGTCCAGAGCTCTATTCTTCTAGGCCCCCCTGCGCGTCTCTCGAGTTTTCCCTCTGTGAACTCGTGAGCGCTATTTGTACTGATCATACTTGTATACCCTTTGTATTCATGGATTTGCGCCTATCGGTGATGTAATATTCTTTTAATATTTGTCACATCTGGTGATAACTTTGTAATTGTACTCATATGTTGGAATGTATAATGCACACGTACTTCCGTACTCTGATTCTTGCTTGTACTGATGTTTAGCATATATACGCGAGGGTATTTCTGACCTGCATATATACATCACAGTAACGTCTCCGTACCCGCAGAATCGGGGCGTTACAGGATGGTATCAGAACCTAGGCTCTCACATCCTCAGTACGTCCAGACGGCAAATTATTGGTACAAAAAAATTTTGCAGCTGGAATGCATGAGTCCTGGTTATACAATCCAACTACAAGTACAGAGTTATCTATTTTTCTTGGTCATCCTTCCTTAGTCCCTAATCCTTTCCATCTTTCTAATGTTTTGGTTTTTCGAAGCCTTTATACCAACTTAAGATATGAATAGGCTAGGGAGGTAGCGGCTGGTTCAGAATGAAGCTATTATATGATCTCTTTGACCAACTTTATGAAGTTCAGGAGTTCGGGTATTCTCAAAATGGATCTGCAATCGGGTTATCTTTCAGAAGTCAGTAGTCGGGATTCTTTACGGGTATTCTATATTCTTGGCTATATCTTTCAGAGTAATCGACGCCAAGTATTTGGAATTCTTAATTATCGGTCTTCTTTATTATGCTTAGTATTATTAGGGTTTCCTTTATCTTTGGTATTCTGACGTATTCTAGGAGAGCTATTAAGTATGCAGTACAGTGGAAATTCTATTGCGAAGCTGTGTTATCAGGTTAATATTATTTGGCATCGTTTGAAGATTTATACAGCAGGAAGTGCAGAAGATGTCTATATTCTGATTATTGTTCAGTCGACTTGAGAGCCCTACCTGCAGTAATTCATATCTTAATTGGTATAATTCTGGTCCATGTCCTCTTCGTGTTCATTTTACCCCTTATCGAAATTGCGAGGACGCAATTTTTGTAAGGTGGATGGAATGTAACACCCAGTCCCGGAATACGTACTTAGTTGAGTATTTAGATTTTTTGATCATATTTTTTGATTTACTTCTAGTATATATTTTGTATTATGAATTATTCATATGATCGTTTTGCTTTGGATCCGGATTCGTGAACTCGAAGTCAGCCCTAGTCTGAACCGGGGACCCGATCTTAGGGAATTACTCGATTTGGTCTTTTTGTTATTCAGATTTGACCAATTTCTGTTTCAAACATCATTTTCTAATATTTTAAATTTTCTATAATTTTTTGGAATTTTCCTTAATTAAATTGAAAATTTTCAAAACTGGTGTCGACCAGTACCGTTGACCGATTCTCAGACTGTTAATGTACAATCAGAGTTGAATTTCTAGAAATGGCTTTTCACATTATTTCTTAAAATCATATTTTCTATCTAGATACTTTTTTTGAGAATTTTTTGAATTTATCGAAAGTCCACCAGATTTGGTGTTGACCGATATCGTTGGCTGATTCTAGGATTTTTAATTTCCAATCGGAATTGAATTTCTAGATTCCGTTTTTACATGCTTCTTAGAATCATATTTTCTTCTTTCAGGCATTTTCTGGAAATTTTCAGAATTTATCAAAATCCGGCCGACCCGGTGTAGATCAGTATCGACGGTTGACTTCAGGATTTTTAATTTGAAAACGTGATTATATTTCTGAAAACCGATTTCACCATGTACCTTAAAATAATATTTACTATTTTAAAAAAAAATTTGAGACCTTTCTGGATCAATAAAATTTTCCAGCATTTTCGGTATTTTTGGGATTTTCCCAAATCTGAAATATCATCTACATATTTTTCTTTCCTTTCTTTTCTTTTCTTCCCCATTTTTCCCATCCACTCCCTTTTCCTCTATTTTCCTTTTTCTTTATCCCCAAAAATTCCTCCACCACACAACCCTCCAAAATATCTTCCCCTTTTTCTTTTTATTTTCTTTTTCTTTTTCTTTTCCTTTTCATTTTTCTTTCTCTTTCTCTTTCTTCCCTTCTTTCTTCTCCTTCCCTTGGCGCCAACGACCGCCTCCTCCTCATCCTTCTTCCCCCAAATTTTCTCCCTTTCTCCCTTCAACCTCTAATCTCTCTCTCTCCATCTTCTCCTTTTTCTTCTCCACCCTTCAATTTCTTCCACCTCTCTCTCTCTCTCTTCCTCCCCCAAGATCCGACCACCACCATTATTACCGGCGAGCCCCCTCCAACTCCGGCGAGCCCCTCTTCTCCTTTCCTTTCTTTTTCTTTTTCTTCTTCTCTTTTTTCATCTTTTCTTTTATTTTCTTTTTCTTTTTCTTTTTCTTTTTCTTTTTCTTTCCCACTTTTCGCTCTCCTCTCCCTTTCTCTTTGGGGTGACCGGCGCCACCCCTGCCCACCGGTGGCCGGCGTCGTGCTGGCGTCGTCACCGGACATGGCCTGGCCGGCGGCCAGGCCTTGCGCCCCTAGAAGGCGGCGCTATGCGTGAGTAGGGGGCAACAGCCCTTTTTTCTCTCTTCTATCTCTCTCTTCTCTTTGGGGTGGCTGGCGCGACCACCCCTGGCCGGCGGCCACCGGAGGGCGCCGGCGCCGGCCCTGGTAAGGCCACGGCCAGGCCTCCTGGCCTGGCTGTGGCGGCTGAGAGGGGAACAACAACCCCCCAATTTTCTCTCTCTCACTCTCTCTCTTCCTTTCTTTCTCTACTCTTTCTCTCTCTACAATTTTTCTCACTCTCTCTACTATTTCACTTTCTTTCCCCTCAGTGCCTCTTTCTTTCTCTCTCTAACTCCTCCTTTCTCTCTCTGGATTTTATCTCTCTAAAAATCTCTCTTTCTCTCTCTAGATTTTTCTCTCTCTAGACTTTCTCGCTCTTCTCTATCGCTTCTTCTCTTTCTCTCTTTAAATTATATATATATTTAATTATATTTTGGCCGTGCGCAAGTTCCAGGGATTTCAGAGTTTTCATCTTTTTTGAAGATTTTGATGAGTGTCCTCGAATCCATTTGGTTTTCCCCGCTTTATCAGGTCGACGTGTATTTATTTCGTATTTAAATGTATTTTATATTTGGTTGTGTCCCTGTATTTGTATGTGGCTGAGTGCCAATGATTGGACATGTATATGCCTATGACGATTGCTTGTATTAGGGTAGTTTAATTCTTGTACATATACCATGCCTGTGATGTACCTTATACCATGCGTGGCTGACCTTCGTGGTCGTTTGTCTTCAGGTTACATACTTGGCCTCCGAGCCCTCAGCCTCCGGGCTTCATACTTGGCCTCGGGCCCTTCAGCTTTCGGGCTCTCTACTCAGCCTTCAGGCATCGCTACTTTATGGTAGATTAGCTATTATCGCGATATAACATGCTTGCGTGGTATTAACATCGCAGGTACTCATGTACTAACTCTGGGTTTCTGCCCACTCCCGTCTGGCTATCCAATTGGTTGTATGCCTGTACCCTTACGGGTTTCGTGGTAGCTACCGAGAGTGCGCTTAGATCCTGAGCATACTTTAGCCTTTAGAGTCTCGCTCACTACCTCGAAAGAGAAGTGCGCTCAGACTGTCAAGTCTTTCAGCTCTGCCTTGTAGGCATACTTAGCGCTCAGTGCTTTATCACTAGATTTGTCTAGGCGAGATGCTGCAAGATTTTCTACTCGCACTTTAAGCCGAGACGTCCCAGTAACCTCGCCAGGCGCTCTAGTATTAAACATTGTTTGCTTCCATACCTCCAGCTTGCTCAGCTCCACTTGATTGTGCTCAGCTGTTATTCTATCACATGCCATGTACATACTAACACTTGACATGCCATTACTTAATACCTGTCATTTGCATACTAATATCTAACACCTGTCTGTATCACCTGACAATTGATGTGTTATCACCTGACACCTGACATGTTACAAATTGATAATTACTCCCTGTTATGACATGACTTGTCACCTGCCTAATATCACCCTCTTGTCATGCTATCACTTGACACCTGACATGGTATACTTGACTCTTATAATTATCACGATAACGGGAATGATGACCTGACAACATGATTATGGGTATATTATAGTACAAACTGTACTCCTGAGACACTTGTATTCCTGATATTCCTGACTTGTTCCCGCTCTTTCCCGAATCTGATAATTATCTAATAAACCATAAAATTAGACAACTTACATCGGGTCGGGGAAACTTACAGCTATCAATACATGTTCATGTTTACAGTGGTACTAGGTATGTTGTGCAACTAAAACTTTCGGTCTGACCTGTGGGCCTCCAGGCGACCGAGGGGAGTGCTGGCTTCCTCCTTCCCGGTACCATCTTGGTAAAGGGCATTCTATAAGACCCTCCTAATCGTCTCACGGTAGGTTCCGTACACCAGCAATGGAACATCCTGGGCCGTGGTCCCGGGTATGAACGGGACCCACTGTAAACATTGTTTGTTGATACCCCCGTTGGTTTCCAATAAAAACCTTACTTTACTCAGATGTGGATATATGTGTACTGGGATGCTATTTCACATATCTAGACATCTGGGTAAAATGAGTGATAATAATAATAAAAGATGCCAACTATGTATCCGTTGTATGCTTGCTTAGTTTCTTCCACTAGGTTTTACTTTGGATTTCCAGTTTTATGATCATTACGATATTATACCTGCTAACATCCAACTTTATCACTTGTATTCCATTCCACCAGTCTCCTTCTCTTATCTAATCATAACATGAGTACTCCTGCTTGATATCACTTGCTATTTATCTACCTGTTTCTGTTTGTTTGTGCTCATGACACGGTTTTTAATGCATGATTATGATTCGGTTTTATCGATACACGTGTGCCCATCTTTGCACGCCATCTGGCATTCGCATCACCACTTGCTGGGGAGTTCTGACTCCTCTGGATCCTCATGTCTAGGTCCTAGAGCTTGGAGCATATGGATTCCCCCAGTTGCTGACCTGAGAAACGCAGCTGAAGCGTGGATCCCAGTAGACCGTCCAGAGCCCTATCCTTCTAGGCCCCCCTGCGCGTCTCTCGAGTTTTTCCTCTGTGAACTCGTGAGCGCTATTTGTACTGATCATACTTGTATACCCTTTGTATTCACGGATTTGCGCCTATCGGTGATGTAATATTCTTTTAAATTTGTCACATCTGGTGATAACTTTGTAATTGTACTCATATGTTGGAATATATAATGCACCACGTGCTTCCATACTCTTATTCTTGCTTGTATTGATGCTTAGCGTATATACGCGAGGGTATTTCTGACCTGCATATATACATCACAGTAACGTCTCCGTACCTACGGAATCGGGGCGTTACTTGATCTAAACATACTAAACACAAACTGAGGTCTTCTTGTACAACTCCTTCTCCAAGAAGATTCGATCCGAACGCGATCCACCGAGCTTGACTCCAATCAAGTACTAGATGCGATCTTGACGCTCGAGCTCTTGAATCAACATGTGAAAACTCCAAAAACTTCTTTGTTGAAGCTAATCATCTACTAATATCTTGATCAAATATCTGAAACTAAATATCACAAGATTATTAGTAAACTATAACTACATGAGTTAATCATCATCAAAAGTAAAGTGATGGGCCTCTGGGCCAACAATCTCCCCCTTTTTGATGATGACAAAACTCATGGAGTTATATATGCATGGATTAAATTTAAGCTTCATAGAAGCTCCCCCTTAACTCATGCATAGAAATAAACAATAAAGATATTCAATGTATGCATAAAACAATTAGCATATATTAACACATATGCTCTGATATCAATTGAAAAAAAATAAATATGCATAAAAATAACATAAAGCATGCATATATAAAAACTCTCAAATTTCTCTCCCCCTTTTTGTCAATCATCAACAAAGGGGCATAAATAAACTCAAAAATAATTTTCTTATTTTTTGGTTAAATCAAACAAGAAGGATGCATATGCAATATACATTCATGAAGAGGAGAGACGCAAAGTTAACTCCCCATGCATACATGCATTGGATGAAAAACAGATGACTAAACCCTAATCACATAACGCATAATATGCAATGTATAAAAGGAGATGTGAAGCTCCCTCTACACACATGTATTACATAGAGAAGAGCGGTCAAGCTCCTCAATATGAGATACACTCAATATAAATCTATATATGGAGAAGATGTTAAGATTCCCTTGCATATAAGCAATACAAAACAAAACAATGTGATACCAATTGAAATATATATCAATATGTGATAAAGGTGTACATTGAAACATTATGGTACCAAATTATGATACCAATGAAAAATAAGCAAAATATTTTGAAGATACCAATTGAAAGTAAACAAAATTTTTAAGATACTAAAAGATACCAATTGAAAATATCTTGATATCAATTAAAATGTCTTGTAAATCTTTGATACCAATAGAAAATGAAACATTGTATGTTTTGTTACCAATTGAAATATATATATTGGAAATCTTGATACCAATTGAAAGTAACAACCAATTGAAAGTAAAAACTAAATTATTTAGGTAAATATAACTTATATCAATATAGATACCAATTTAAAACGAAACATGATACTAATATTGAAAAAGTTAGCATATACCAAAATAAAATATTTTTCATCATAAAGAATGGGAGTAAGATACCAATTGAAAATAAACTCTATTGAAAGATACCAATTGAAAGTAAAATATGAATGTTCTCCCCTTCATGAAATATCAATAAAAATAATGCATAAGCTTGTATAAGATACCAATTGAAAAATAATTGACATTAAGGACTAAATCAAGCTTAGAATAAACATAATTTGTACTTTAGAATGTAAAGATATTGTAAGCACAATCAAATCACATATATATATGTATGAAAAAGTAAATACCAATCGAAATTGATACTATTTGAAGTTTGAAGCATACATATATAGAAAACATATGAGTATACAAAATAAATATCAATTGTGATACCAATTGAAAACACAATGAGGATCAAGTATATAACTCATAATACCTCACTTTCATGCATATGTTTAAATAGATTTTCAATTAGGCATACAAGGCATGGTCGCCCATCCGTTCGCCCTTCGATGGAAGGGTTTTCAAAAATAAGTTTGAAAATAATTTTAGCATAATTGAAAAAACACGTCCAAAATGAAGAATAAAAACTAATTTAAGATAATTTGAAATAACTAGTTATAAATTCTTCAAAACATGAAACCAAATCATATACTTCATGAAACATGCATTTTACACAAAATAGACACTCAAGATATATAAAACTCAACAAGATAATTATAAAACAAAGTAATGAGTAGACTCAAAATAATGTGAGTGTACAAGAGTCATGTGAAAAGCATGATCATATAACTAGGCAATGAAGCTCAAGGAATTTCTTTATAAACATGAAAAATATGAAAATTTAATTTTCACCATAATAATCCAAACTCAAAGGCATATGTATGTTATGTCAAAACTTGAAGTATACATACATATTCAAACACAATTTAGTCCATAAAGAAATTTTACATGAAACGCAAATGACTCAAGGGTATACATGTATATCCGATAGTTTTGACAAAATTAACATATACATGAAGCTAAATATATGAAAACATGTATAAAATGGGAATACAAGTTTGAAATGCATGAATCATCAAAACTAGGCTATACTAGTACATCTAACGGGTAAAAATGAGCAATTAAGCATAGATATATAATAATCAATTTGTGGCTCACTAGTTGTACAAGTATATACACAAGTTTTAATGAAGGTTATATTTAAACATGTAATCAAAACATGAAGCATAAAACAAAATATAAACCAATATGATCATTGAGTAAATGCACATGTCTTAGAACAAGGATATACACAATAGTTAAACTAAAATGAGAATACAAAAGTAATAGTCCATATAAACATGGGTGTATCTCAAAGACTACATATATATCACAAATCTAATTATCATGGCATTTAACATAATAATCATGAAAAATTAAAACATGCTAAAAATTAATAATATAGAAGCATGTAAACTAAATGGGAGTTAGAGATCGTTACCAAAACTATTAGGGCACATCTCTATATCTCCAAACCATGGTGGCCCTCTCACCAATTTTTCCTAGAAAGTGATGCATCCAAAAGTGTTACCATATAGCTCGAAACGCATTCAACTCAAGGCACCAGCGCATCGCACGTTATGTGATTGCCCACACCTACATCAAATAAAATAGGAGTGGATTTTGGTACCGATACTCTATTGGGTCCATGGGGGCAAGCACCTTTCCTAACCCAAATAAATCTATTTGCAAAATTTGAATCATTAATTCTATCAAAGAAAAATTTTGTAAGGTGGCCCTTACGTCCACAATGTGTACATGTGTACACATGAGCATACTTAGTGTCATGTGTATGAACATGAGAAGCATGTGCATGCCATGTTTGTGTGCATGCATGTGAGGAGCATGTTTCTTGTGAAACATGGATTCCAACCGTGTGTGGTTCATGGCACATTGGCTCAAAGTGGAGCTCAAACAATCAACACTCTTCTTTAAAGCACATATATCATTTACAATAATAGAAGAAGAGGTGGAGCATGATATAGATACACTAGAAGGTGAGGCTACACTAGCATGGCAAACATGTGGAGACAAATCATTTTTCAAGGAAATATTTTTCTTAGAAATAAAATCCAATTCTTTTGAAATAGAAATAATTTTGTTTTTTAAAGAATCAATTTTTTTAGAACAAAAGCAAGTTTTGAAAATAGAACTTCATTTTTCTTCAAAACTTCATCACAATTATCTTTATTTTTTAAAATTTTGTTTTCATTAAGAGCAAGTTCAAGTTGAGATTTCAAAGAGTCTCTTTCATTTGAAGTCTCATCCCTCTCTTGCAAAGCAACATCAAGTGCAGAAGACAAATTTTTATTTTCTTCTTTTAATGCAAAGCTTTTCTTTTTCAAAATTTTATATTTTTCTAACAATTTTTCACAAACAATGGATAGTTCTTCATTTAATGCGTCAGCATTAATATAATCATCTCCAGAAGAACTAGCACTATCATCTAGTTGAGTTTCCGAATTTACCTCAAGGGAGTCATTCCCTTGGACCATGTAGCATGCTTGTTCAGATTCATCCTCACTAGATTCCTTCTCCACAATGTTTGGCGTTTGAAGCTTTGGAGGGGTCAAGGTGTTCCACACTGCAAAGGCAGAATCACAATAAGAAACTATACATAAATATTCTTTGCTTAGAGTGCTCCTAAGTGCCTCAAGGGCATGTGCATTGGCCTCTATATGCTTGCTATTACCAAAATAAGATTTCTTCATAGCGACAAGGAAAATATGCAAGCTTAGGGTTTTAAGGTACACACTCATTCTAAGCTTCCACATATCAATGTTAGAAACATCAAACATGGGAGGGGTAAGGTAATCCATGAGTGTCTGTAAACAAATAAGTGTGCAAATGCAAATACTAGATTAGCTAGCCAAGATTTCACTCCTACGTGGTTAAACCTAATATCAGGAGCATAGGCTCTGTTACCAATCGAAAGTACACCTAGAGGGGGGTGAATAGGTGTAAGGCTAATCTAATGATAAATAATACAGAATTAAAAACTAATTGCAATACACTTAGTGTAACCAAAAAATGTAGCTGAATTCCCAATGAAGGGCTTTGGACTATCTCCTCTAAATTCCTCTAAATAAGAGTTGAGGTGCTATGTAAAGCTCTCTTGGTTTAACATAAGTATGGCACATAATCAAACCCAAGAATATATGATAAGAACAATATGATGCAATGCACAATGAGAGAGAGAGAGTTAAGAGATAGTGGAACAATCGCTAACAACAAGATATGTTTCAAGGTTCGAGCCACTGCTCTACGTCCTCGCCTTCACACAGAAGGATTTCCACTATATCGTCCACACAAGACTTCCCACACAGGGAACCTCCACTGAGGATTTAGGTAATACAAACCGGGAGTCCACAACTCCTCTCTCCAACAATACAACCTCTACACAAGAGGTAAGGCACAACAACTATTACCTCTACACTTAGAGGGATGGGCAGTTAGCCAAACAAGATCAACCTCACACTAGAGAGATAAGGCACTAAGCCACAACTCCACAACAATTACCTCTACACTTAGAGGGATACCAACACAACCAAACTCCTCCACAATCACCTCTCACTAGAGGGATACCAACAACCAAACACAACCTCTACAATCACCTCTCGCTAGAGGGATATCAACACAACCTCCACACTTACCTCTACACAAGAGGGAACTTAAATAAAAGAAGGTTACAACACTTGGTGGTATCAACAACCACAGACCAATTTTTCTCATAAAACAAGATCCTAATAGATAGGATAGATATGATAGCTCAGGCGTGAGAAAATAAAGAGTTTGAAAATCAAATCATAAAGAAAAATTCTTGGGATAACTTCTAGAAAAGCTATATAATTGAAAATTAAAAACCAATTCCCAAATACTCTATTTTCTTTGAATTTTCCAACCCTTTTTAAAACAAATAAAGATCAAATCTTTAAGCCCAAAACTCTTTTAAAAACTTGCTGTTAAACACTTGTAAAGGTGAGAAAAATTGCCCTCTAAAATCTTAGCTAAAATAGCTCAAAAGGGTGGGTATTTATAACCCACCAAAATCTGCCCGTTAGCAGTCTGGCAAAGGGCGAAATTGCCCTTCCGGTCGACTGCCCGGTCGATCGACCAACAGTCATTTTTATGACTGTTGTGCCTCCAGTGCACCGCCCAGTCGACCGGTCCAAAGCCAACGGTCTACCGCCCGGTCGACCGGCCCCCAACCGAGAGTGGGGTGCAGTCAGTCGGTCGACCGCCCAGTCGATCGGCCAAGCTGGCTGGCCATGTGCACGTCCTCGTGCATATCGATCGACCACTCCGGTCGATCGACCACTGGTCCGGTCGACCGACCGGTCGACCGCCAGTGTGTCTGGCTGGGATTTTTAGGATAGAAAACCTTGTCTTTTTAATTTCAAATAAATCCCATAAAATCACATAAATTTCACAAAAATAAGTTCTTGTAAGATCTTTGAAATACAAATACGTGTGACAAAAATTCAACACATATTATAAACAATTTGAACCATTTTTGTGATATTGAAATTAGGCTTTAAATAGAAATCAGTATTTTTCAAAAACCAAACTTTGAAATGGAAATCCGATTTTTTAAAACACATGTAAATGCAAAAGTAGATATTGAAACAACTTTGAAGCATATTGTATATAGATAGAATCTAATATACATATAAAGATTTATATCTATGTTTTTGACATGAAATCCAATATTGGTTAAACCGAAAACCAAAACCAAATAAACTTTAAACTTGTGTGTGTATTGTGAACTTGAGCATATCAACACTATATAATCTTTACAATGATCTAAACATACTAAACACAAACCGAGGTTTTCTTGTAAAACTCGTTCTCCAAGTAGACTCGATCCAAACGAGATCCACCGAGCGTGACTCCAATCGAGTACTAGATGCGATCTTGACGCTCGAGCTCTTGAATCAACATGTGAAAGCTCTAAAAACTTCTTTATTGAAGCTAGTCACCTACTAATATCTTGATCAAATATCTGAAACTAAATATCACAAGATTATTAGTAAACTATAACTACATGAGTTAATCATCATCAAAACTAGAGTGATGGGCCTCTGGGCCAACAGGACGGATATAGAGGAGATTGGCTAAAAGAAAGAGCAGAATTCCTAGCAAAAGAACTCTACTGATCTTCTGTTCTCTGATTCCCTGAACCAAGCGAGAAGGGAGTCTTATTAGGAGGCAGTTCGATCACCTGATCGATTACATTGTCAAAGGGATAAAGTGATCGCTCGCTGATCAGATTCCTACCGGCACATTTTTCTAGAAATCTCAGAGGAGATCTACCTATAATTTTCTTTTTAATTACTTCTAATTTCGCTTCTCAATCCTTTTTTGTAAGTTTTCCCTTTCATAAATCAATGGAAAACAGGGCTAGGCTACATGAACCAAAAGAGAATTACGCCGGATCGGGCACATGGATCAGCTTTCTCCACTCAATCCTATCGAGCAATATGCCTTCACTAAGACCTTTAGCCCCTATATCTTGTCGTATTATCTCCATCCATGTTTTCTTCGGTCCCCCCTGCGCTCTTTTAACTTGCCCTAAATTGATACGCTCTACTCGCTGGACTGGGGCATCTGTTGGTCTACGTTGCACATGATCAAACCATCGTAGGCGCTTATCTCTCATCTTCTCTTCTATAGAGGCTACACCTGTTTAGTACGAATATCCTCATTTCTCACCTTATCTCTCCGCGTGTTATCACACATCCAACAAATCATGTGCATCTCTGCTACACTCATCTTTTGGGCATGATGTCTCTTTATAGCCCAACATTCTATGCCATATAATAAAGTTGGCCTAATAGCAGTCCGATAAAACTTTTCCTTCAGCCATAACGAAATGTTATGATTATATAAAACTCATATTCCACTCCTCCATTTCAACCAACCAGCTTGGATCCTATGGTTGACATCACTATCAATCTCTCCATCCTTTTGGATAATAGAACCCAAGTACTTAAAATGACTGCTCATCGGTATTTCTTGTCCATCTAATCTCATAATACTATAATCTCAGATTCCCTGTTTACTGAATTTACACTCTATATACTTTGTTTTATTTCATGTTTACTAAATTTACACTCCATATACTCTGTTTGGCCCTACTTAATCTAAAACCTCGAGATTCTAGAGTTTGCCTCTATAACTCTAATTTTGTATTTACCTCAGCTTTCGTCTCATCAACTAGGACAATATCATTAGCAAATAGCATACACCATGGTATCTCATCCTTAATAGCTCTAGTAAGCTCATCCATCACTATGGCAAATAAGAATGGACTCAATGCAGATCCTTGATGCAATCCAATTGTAATAAAAAAATCACTTGTTATGCCTTCATAAGTTCTGATATTTGCCACTACTCCATTGTATATATCCTTGATTATGTCAATATATTTGATGGGGACTCCCTTTTTCATCAATGTCCACCATAATACTTCTCTTGGTACCTTATCATAAGCTTTTTCTAAATCAATAAAGATCATATGCAAATTTCTCGTCCTATCTTGAAATCGCTCTATAAGTTGACGAAGCAAATAAATAGCCGCTGTCATTAATCGCCTTGGCATGAACCCAAACTGGCTCTCTGATATTGTAATATTTTGCCTTAACCTGTGTTCAATCACCCTTTCCCCATACTTCATGGTGTGACACATGAGTTTTATTCTACGATAGTTTGAACAACTCTGGATATCACCCTTATTCTTATAGAGAGGTACTAAGGTACTCTTTCTCCACTCATTGGGCATCTTTTTAGTTAGCTAGATCATGTTAATGAGGTTTATCAGCTACTCACGCCCACCTCTCCTAAGCATTTTCATACCTCAATAGGAATTTAATCCTGGCCAATATCTTTCCTTGACTTCATCCTCTTCAAGGCCTCTTTAATTTCAGATTCGCTAATTCTGCGCATATAATTATGGTTCATATCCTGACACTGAATGGTAAGAGCATCCAAGTCTTGAGTAAAACTACCATTGAATAATTTATCAAAATACTCTCTCCATCTTTCTTTGATTTCTTCATCTCAAACTAAACCTTCTAATCCTCATCATTGACACACCTCACAGTACATAGGTCTCTAGTCTTTCTCTCCCTTATTTGAGTAATTTTATATATATCATTTTCAACCTCTTTAGTGCCCAACTTCTCATATACTTCTTTATACATTTTAGCTCTTGTATTCTGAACAGCTTTCTTAGCCTCCTTCCTGGCTAGCTTATACCTCTCAAAACTCACTTCATCACAATTTTTCTTCAAATCTCTATAAGAGTCTCGTTTGATCTTATTGGCAGCTTTTACCTCTTCATTCCACCATAATGTGTCCTTACACGATGGAGCACCACCCAGTGACTCACCAAGTACATCTTTAGCTACTCTTTTAATGCAGCTAGTAATTTTATTCCATGTTGTATTGGGATCATCTTGGGCTTTTCAATTTGCTTCATGTACTACTCGATCTAAAAAAACTATTTGGTTACCTTCTTTTAGTCGCCACCACTTAATCTTAGGATCTAACTTACGTTTAATCTTTCTAAATCTCCTTCTAATCTGGACATCTAAAATTAAGAGTCTATGTTGGGTTACTACACTCTCACCCGGTACTACCTTACAATCCATACAACAATCTCTATCTACTTTTCTAGTTAAAAAGAAATCTATTTGGCTCGCACTTGATCCACTTCTAAAAGTGATCAAGTGAGACTCTCTCCTCCTAATCAAGTATTCGCTAAGATCAAATCATATGACAAAGAAAAATTTAGAATCGAGTTACCTAGTTCATTTCTTTCCCCAAAACTAAATCCTCCATGTACACTATCAAACCCATAACGACTAGTTCCTACATACCCATTGAGGTCACCGCCTTTGAAAAGCTTTTATCTAATAGGCATGCCTTACATAATCTCATCTAAATTCTCTCAAAATTGACGCTTACTTGACTCATCATGTCCTACTTGTGGTGCATAAACACTAATAACATTAAAAGCTCTCTACCTAAAATAAGTTTAACTAGTCAAATCCTATCACCCTTTCTCCTAGCCTTCATTACATCCTCAAGCAATTATTTATTTATGATCACACCCATTCCATTACGATTTCTATCTCTACTAGTATACCAAAGTTTATAACCCCAAGGCTCTATAATTCTAGGTTTTTCACCTAACATGAAGTGCAAAATCAAAAGCCAAACATGATTATTAGGGTAAATGCACGTGCTTTAGAGTTAGGATATACACAATAGCTAAATTATAGTGAGAACAGAAAAATATAAATCCATATAAACATGGGTGTATCTCAAATACTATATAGGTATGTCACAAGTCTAATAAACATTGCATTTAATTAATAAATATGAAAAACATGAAAACTAATACACACTAAAAATCATCAATGAGAAAGCATGTAAACATAAATAGGGAGTTAGAGATAGTTACAAAACTATATGAACTATTCTCTATATCTCCAAACCATGGTAGTCCTCCCACCAAACATCCTTGAAGGTGGTGCATCCAATGTAGTGTCCGTCGAGCTCAAGCGCATCCACCATCATGGCACTAATACCCTCACATTGAGTGAGAGCCCCCACCTACATCAAATACAATAGGGGTGAATTTTGGTACCCATGCCTTATTGGGTCCATGGGGGTTAGCACCTTTCCTAACCCAAACAAACTTGTTTGCAAAATTTAAATTATGTATTCTATTATAACAAAACTTTGCAAGGTGGCCCGTATGTCCCCAACGTGTACAAGTGTACACATGAGCATCATAGAATCATATGTGTGAGCATGATGAGCATGCATATGCAGTGTTTTGTGTGCATGTATATGAGGAGCATGTTTCTTGCGAAATATGGATTCCAATCGTGTGTGGTTCATGACACATTGGCTCAAAGTGGAGCCCAAACAATCTACACTCTTCTTCAAAGCACGTATATTACTTTCAATAATTGAAGAAGATGCAGAGCAACCAGTATGTTTATCAATAGAAGAAGAGGCAATGGAGACATGACAAACATGAGCATCAACATCATTTTTCAAAGAAGTATTTTCCTTTGAACTAAATCTAGCTCTTCTGAAATTGAAATAATTTTATTTTTCAAAAAATCATTCTCTTTTAAAATAATTTCACGTTTTGAAGATAAAACCTCATTTTTCTTCAAAACATCATCACAAGTATTTTTAATCTTTAAAAATTCATTTTCATTAAAGGCAAGGTAAGTTGGGATTTCAATGAGTTCCTTTCATTTGAGATCTCAACGCTCTCTTGCAAAACCATATCAAGTTTAGAAAATAAATTTTTATTTTTTCTTTTAATTCAAAACTTTTCTTTTTCAAAAATTTGTATTTTTCAAGCAAGTTTTCACAAAATAATGAAAGTTCTTCATCTAAGGCATCGGCATCCATATTGTAATCACCTGAAGAACTAGCACTATCATCTAGTTGAGTGTCTGAGTTTACATCAAGGGAGTCATTCCCTTGGAGCATGTAGCAAACTTGGTCAGACTCATCTTCACTAGATTCTTTCTCTACTTAGTTTGTCGTTTGTACCTTAGAAGAAGTCAATGTATTCCACACTGCAAAAGAGGAATCACAATTAGAAATCATAGATAAATATCTTTGCTAAGTGAATGCTTTAGTGCATCTTGAGCTTGTGCATTAACCTCAATGTACTTGTCATTACCAATATAGGTTTTCTTGTTAGTGGCAAGATAGACATGCAAGCCTAGGGCTTTTAAGTAAGCACTCATTCTAAATTTCCATATATCGATGTTAGAAACATCAAACATGGGAGGGGCAAGGTAATCCATGAGTGTATAAATAATATGTATGCAAATTTAAATCCAGATTAGCAATCTAAGATCTCACTACTAGGCGGTTAAGCCTAAAATCAGGAGCGTAGGCTTTGATACCAATTGAAAATACACCTAGTGGGGGGTGAATAGGTGTACTAGCTAATCTAATGACAAATGATGCAGAATTAATAACTCGATTACAACGCACTATGTGTAACCAAAGAGTGTAGAAGAATTCCCCGTGAATGGCTCTGGACTATCTCTCATGATTCCTCTAAATAAGAGTTGAGGTGCTATATGAAGCTCTCTTGGTTCAACACAAGTATGGGCACATAAACATTACCAAACATGTATGAGATATGAACATTATAAAGTAGTACAAGATATAAGAGAGACAGAGTTTAGAAATAATGGATCATACGCAAACCCAAGATATGTTTCGAGGTTCGATCCACTGCTCTACGTTCCCGCCTTCACACAGAAGGATTTTCACTACGTACACGCAGGACCTCCCATAAAGAGAACCTCCACCGAGGAATTTGCAATTACAAACTTAGAGTATACAACTCCTCTCTCTAACACAACCACCTCTACACAAGAAGCAAGGCACAAAGCTAAAACACAATCACCTCTACACAAGAGGGACAAGGCACAAAGCCAAACCACAATCACCTCTACACAAGAGGGATAACCACAAACCCAAAGCAAAACTAGCTCTACACTAGAGGGATAGGCACAAAGCTAAAGCAAAGGAAAGATAACAACTTGGTGATCATAATAGACCACAAACAACTCTTAGTGATCACAATAGATTACAAACAATATTTCCCACAAAAACAAGATCCTATAGATAGGATAGAGATGATAGCTCATGTGTGAAAAAATAAGGTGTTTGGAAATCAACATCACAAAGAAAAATACTTGAAAAAAATATTAGATAGAAATAGAAATAAAGATCAAAACCAATTTCTCAAAGACTCTATTTTTCTTTGATTTTTTCAACCCTTAAAAACAAAATAAAAACAAAACTTTTAGGCACAAAAACTCTTTTGAAACTCTTTAGAAAATGGGCAAGATGACACAAGGAAACTTTTTCTCTTGAAACCCAAAACTTTAATTTTCAATAGAATTGTTGTTGTGTTGAACTCAATCCTAATGACCCCTTTATATAGGGTTTTAGAAGAGCAAACTAAGTATAGTTTTATCAGGATAAAAGAAGAAGAAATTGACCCTAAAAATCAACTTACCTTGTTTTAAAATTTAAACATGTTTTAAAAAACACATAGAAGAAAACAGTCATTATTGTCAATCTGGCAGATTGACAGTTGACCGCCCGGTCGACCGACAGATTCAAAAAATCCGACCGTTAGCCTTCGGTCGACCGGTCGGTCGACCGTGACAAACAGAGGCTAAACTGGTTACAATTGATCGACCACCCGGTGGACCACAAGAAGGGACCGGTCGACCGCCCGGTCGACCGAGAACATGCACAATGTGCACACCCTAATTGCCAGAAATTCGGTCGACCATGCGGTCGACTGTTCTGGCCTGCAATAGGCACGGTCGATCGCCCGATCGACCGACTAGGGCCAAAAACGGGGTTTAAGACATTTTTGAAGATACAGAAATTTTTTTCAATATTTTTGTTTAGATTTTAGGAGATAGAAAACATGCTTATCCATGAGATACAAGTTCTAAACATTGATAGAAATATTTAGAAAAATAAAGAACAAGTATCAAAACCAAACATGTTAAAAATTATTCTTTTAAAAACGTGCATTTTGTGTGTGTGTATCTTTGTGCATATCAACATTATCTATCTTTACACAAGATCTAAACACAAGTAAACTAAACACAAATCAAAGTCTTCTTGTAGAACTCTTTCTGCAAGTCAAATCGATTCAAAACACGATCCAAAGAGCTTTGACTACAACCGAGTGCTATATGTGATCTTGACGCGCGAGCTCTTGAATCAACACGTGTTAGCTCCAAAACTCCTTTGTTGAAGCTAAGCACCTACTAAGATCTTGATAGACAATCTAAAACTATATAAACACAAGATCATTAGTATTATAACTACACGAGTTAACCATCATCAAAACTAGAGTGATGGGCCTTTGGGCCAACAACTATCGTACTTCTCTTCATTGTTACTCAAGTTAATTGATCGCTTGCTTTCCTTTACTTTAAGGTATGTTCTTTCTTCTCTTATTTATTTTCTTTCTTTTTAGCTTTGTTCCTCTTTAATCAATACGGTAACACCATCTTCTTCTTCTACCTTCCACTTTCCTTCTAATTTAGTTTAATGTTTTGTTTTCTTTTCTTTTAAAACAAAGAAGATCTTTAATCGGTGTAGTAACTTAGAAAGAAGACTCACCTAACGCTTCCATTGCTATCCCTCCTTGTAGATCATGACCCATTAGCCTTACACTACACGGTAGCATTGAGGACCTAGCACTGTTCCTAAACTCTGTATTTTTCTGTGCAGGTTTGGCTCGATCAAAGTCCTCAATTCACATGTTATCTAGATCATCTCTAGATCTAGAAGTCAACATTAATAAGATCATTTATACTCAGTCAAACTCCTCAATGGTGAATCCAGAAGTAATAACTCCTAACAATCCAAAAGTCAGTCTCATCGTGTACATCACAGTCAAGGGTATCATATTCACATATCTGATCATTATACGACCATCATCCTCTCATCTACATATCAATTAAGACTCCAACAAAATAATAGAAATCTCAAGTTAACCCTAACTCTAAATAAGTATGTACCAAAAATCAGGAAAGTAGTTTATCAGTAAAGCAATGTCACATCTACTTGTCCTTAATATCCAAAAGAGTTTTGATCCGAATAATCACCAACAATTATCGATAAACACTATACATAAAATATGCTATTTGTTCTCAAACATAAACTAGGCCAACCAATCAATTGATCGAATCAAATCACTGTCTAAGATGCATCAATACTAGGCGTAAGCCAACAGAAACGAACTACTAACACATGAAATAATACTGATAAATTCTCATACCAAGTAAGTAAATAAGGTGAATGCTTACAGATGCCTCATGAAGTGATACGAATAATCATACTTGTAAAATATATCAATCGTTCACATGAAATGATACGAGTAACATATAAACGCCTACTGACAATAGTAAATAAGAAAATAAAATAAAAACAAACACTCACATGAAATGATACGGTTTCATCTAGTCTGCACTGTATGAATTGGTACGGATCTCTGAATCATCTCGTGTGTTAGTCTTTGAATCGCCTGGCGTATCGACACTCTACGAATACGAATCCAAAATGGGTTTGGGTCTTCTGTTACTGATTCAGATCTCTGCAACACGGAACCACATGCATACATATAACCATGTATATATATTCACATATACAAGGAAAATAATAAAACATATACCAAACACATGCACTCATCCCCAACACACGCACACAATACACCTATATATACACTTGTACACACTCACACATACACACATACACCTAACCATGTATATATATATTCACATATACAAGGAAAATAATAAAACTTATACATAATACATGCACTCATCCACAACAAACGTACACACTACACCTATATATACACTCTCACACACGATTACATACATACATACACATACATATTAAACATACCCATACTTTAACACACAAAACACACAAACACATTACATACATACGTATATACCTCAATACACATTCACCAATTACACACACTACTAAATATATATAGAGATAGAGAAAGAGAAACCTGAGAGAAGAGGGAGTCAGCCAGGCATGGGGTGGCACTCGACCATGGTGCACTGCTCGCCGGTGGAGGCGGAGGGAGCAAAGAGTGACCGACGGAGGAGATGCGGCTCCAGCGGAGGTGGTGCTTGACTCCAGCGGCATCGTGGGAAGGAGAACAGGGAGAGGAGGAGTTATGCATAGCTTGGGATGATCTCGGCCAAGGGTGTGTTGCTGTGGGTGTTAGGGTTGCAGCCTGATCATGGGAGGAGGGGGTGGACTGGGCTCGGCCAGGAGAGGTTAACTCGTTCTAGAGAAGGTGTGAAGGAGGAGGAGGCCCAGGTGGATGAGTGCTGCCATGGGGGTTTGGCTGTGCAAAGGGAGCTCAGCAAGAAGGAACAAGCGGCCATGGGGGCTTGGTAGTTGGGTGTGGTAGATGGCCGGATGGTGCGGGGATTCGGTGCTGAGGGGGTGTTGCCACAAGGTGGCTCTGCCGTGGAGAAGAGGATGGGTAAGAGGCTGTGGGAGGGAGTGCAGCCCTGGGGAGAGAGCTGTTGTGGATGAGGAGGAAGATGGGATTTGTTTTAGGGTTAGGGTTAGGATTAGTGATAATGAGATGATTATATAGGGTAGAATAATATGGGTTATGGGTTTTGGGTATTGGGTATAAGTTAAGAGAGAAAGAGAGGAAAAAAATAATAAGAATCATAATAATAAAAATAATAATAATAACAACAAAACTAAGAGTACTAATAGTGATAATTAATAATAATAATAAAAATAAAAATAAAAATTAATAACTATCACTACAATTAATAAAAATTAATAATAACAAATAAATAATAGTAGTAATAATAATATTTAACAAAACAATAATAATAACTTTAACAATAATAATATAAACACTAATAATAATAGTAACAAATAATAACAAACATAATGAAATAATAATAGTAACAACTCCGCCTAATAATAACAAATAATAGTAACAATAATAACAACTTGAGTAATAATAGTTAGTAACTAAAATATTAATAAGTAATAATAGTGTATTATAGATATATATATATATAAATCCAAATTAACATTTAATATCTCAAATAATTTGTATATTTAATAATAACAATAAGTCATAAATCAGTTAATAAAATAAAAGTATAGCAAAAATTAAATTAGAAAAATAAAAATATATTATTTTAAAGCAGGGATATTACAACTAAGTTGCTCTGTTATAAACTGGTAAGAATCTTTTCATGTACCTCCGTGTATGCTCAAAGAAAATTTAATTTACCAACTTCATTTTCACTTTTATTAAGGAGACATATGGGTTGCTTTGAGAAAAATATAAGTTTCAAGAAAAACTTAGTTTTAACTTTTTTCTAAAATGATCATTTTGTATATATCTCTACTGTTATAACCATAACTCTTTTGATTGTATTTTTAATTTGACATTGCCTCACATTCTTATCACAAACAAATAAAATCTAACACCCATTTATAACCGTTTAATGTATTTTGAAATCTTACCATGCATTTACATTCTCATCGCAAATAAATTTTAAAATAAGAAAATAGCATTTACGAGATTTAGAACTAAAGATACTTATCTCTCTTCTCTAAAAAAAATGATACTTTCCCCTCTCTTTGTGATTACATATCCAAATTTTTGTGCTAATCCATGTCTAAAAGTCACTCTCTCTCTCTCTCTCTCTCTCTCTCTCTCTCTCTCTCTCTCTCTCTCTCTCTCACACACACCCCCACCCCCTCCATGTAAAAAGAACCCTCCCGATGTAAAAAAAACTTAAATAAAAGAATTAACTATATCAAAAAAATCTAATCATAGCATTTACATTTACATTCTATCTCAAAATAATTGAAATAATGAGAAGAAGTACTAATCCATCTTCAGGAGATTAACGTGTTGTGATACAACATCTCTAATACCAATTATTTAGATCATATTAACAATCAAGTTATGATATTAACTGTTGTGCACGCCCAAGACCGTGGTCAATGTTGCAAAATCGTTACAATATGTACTCGCAAAAAAAACTATTATCATGCAAACTAAAAATATCATGACAAAAGAGTAGAAAAGAACACGAGGATATAACGTGGTGGCCTACTTACACGAGGAGAGAACTTGAGAGAGTCTTATTAATAAACTTGGTACAAGAGATCTAATCTTCCCCGTGATTCTCACAAGAGTATTCACGTTCCCCTTGAATCCATCTAGATTACAAATTATTCTCTCTTTGCACTGTCACCTAATTCTTTCTTTGCATTAACTTCCTTTTCTCCTTTATGCTGTTACAGACAAGGTTACAACCTTAATTTATAGGACAATGAGATGATCTTGGCCGTCAGATGCTTAAAGAACTTGATCACTCATTGTAGGAGTTGATTTCCTTGATTTAGAAGAATTTTAGACCATCTAAACTTTAGAAACAAATTATAGTGGTCAAAAATTGACCCTCATCAGGATGATGACACGTGTCTAAGCTATCAAGAGTTTACCCTAAGAAATCTACAACTCTCAGTCTAATCCTGAGCATTCGTCAATCTTGGTCATCCCAGATCTCCCCATAGTCCTGAAGATGTCCTTGGTTTGGAGCCACCTTCCACCGTTCCGAAACCTCTACCTCTCCGAGTTCCTTTCCACTCTGAGGTCTCCCTCGTCCCGGAGGTTCCAACTCCAAACCTGAAGCTCCAACAATTGATTGTCCATGAGCTTTGCCGATACTTATGCAACACCTTCCTTCTCACATTCATAACTGCAATGGGCAAATTCTTAAGGAATCAATCCGTGCACAAATAATAGGGGAAGATCGCTAAATCAAAATCACAATAAGCGCAAACGCAAAGATCTTACGTGAAAACCCGAGTGGGAAAAACCATAGAGAGAGCGGAGAATTCCACTATAATAATGGTGATTACATGTGAGCTTCTGTAGTATGCTAGGGTTTCTGAATTCTGATCTTAATCCCCTTCCTCATTGGGGATCTCTGATTTATATAGGTTGTGTCAAACAGATAAGGCTAGGGAGTCCTGCTCAGTTTGAATACTTGAAGTCCTTATCTTGATGGTGGTTGAGCTGAATATTCTAGTTTGAATCCAGATAAGGGAGAGCACAACCTATGTGATAGTCTGTGCCTTGCTATAAATATGGTCGAATTGCTCCCGAGGGGTAACTGTCCCGTTTGAATCAGGATTGGGCTTTAGAGATGGATATCCCTTATAACTGGATTTACCTCTTACTTGAACTATTCGACATGCCTGGAATTCAAACTGGATGAAGACTCTGGATTAGGTGTTTTGGAGGTGGCCACGTGTCGCTTATCCTTTAGGGCCGGATAGGCACGTGTCATATTCTCAGGTAAGTCAGAAAGTGACCGCTACAGATGCCCCCTCTGCTCCCTTCTCTTTGGAGGAGGTCGGGAATTATCCCTTAAGGCTATAAGTTCCCAGGGTCTTCGAAGAAGAAGGAAGTAGAAAGTGATGCATGACATGAAGTTGACCTTTTTGTCTTGATGTGGTGCGCATGGCTCTTTAAACTGGCAAAGCCTTAAATACACGTCCCATCTATTGTAGCATTAATAAAGTAACTATCTCTTATGTATGCGAGCAATTTTCGAGGAAGGCATGGCGTATCTAGTGCGATAGTTTGAGTCTCTTCTTCTATGACACATGTAGGGCCTCAAATTGAGCGACACTTCATCTTCCTTTGGGATTAGGAGCCTATGCGGCTGAAGCTTGGGCTTTTTTCCCCTACTAATAGAGCGAAACTCTGCAGGAGAGCTCTGAAATGCTTCCTAAAAGTTTCTTGCAGTTAAAGTCTTTTTCTGTTTTGCAAGTGGTAATGTCTCCTTCACTTTTCATTCGGTGGAGGAAGGAGAGGAAAAAGGTGGTGTTGTCTGTTGTACTCATGATGTCTGAAAGTTCTCTTATCAAGAAGTTTCAGTTCTTGCGATGGGCTCGTCAAGAGGTTTCTGCTCTTACGATGAGGCCCAGCTGTAGGAATAGATAGGTAATGACCTATCTTATGCTTGGTCTACACGTTTGGCCTTTGGTCGGAGCGGACTAGGAAGGCGTTTGGGTTTGACCCCCTTTTCTTTCCTTGTAGCGAGCATGTAGCAGGGAGCATAAGAGCATTCAACGCTGTCATTGGTATCAGGGGCCGAATGTCTGGGCCCTTATGCGGTGCCACCTCCTTGTTTGTTTTTGCTATAGAGTTATGGTCTTGGCGTCGGTATCCTCCTTGCCATGCAGGCTTCAGTCTGTAACTTGATCGCGGTTCTCCTTACTGGCAGTCTTCCTAGGAGTTCTTGGTATCATCGCTCATCCAACCATGTTGGATTGTTTGCTCAGGAGTCATCACCTGGACACAGCTGGGGACGCAACGATGAGCGCCTCTGCTTTTCGCTCTAGAAGAATGTATTCATGCAAAACCAACACTTGTACTTGTATCACACTTGTTAGATGTATCCACACTTTGTATTTGGATGGATGTAATTAAAAGAAAATTCTATAATAAAGTAGAGAACTTTAACACATGTATTATTTAGATCTTTTCTTATTTAAGATTTTACTTGTTGTTGCGTCTTGTAACACCCCATCCTCGGAATACGTACTCATACACGTTTCCCGATTTTTCGAGCATATTTCCTTATTTTCTCTTATTTATTTTTCTCGTATAGCAGTACTGTATGATTTGACCTCCCTGATAATTATATTTAACTGATCAGTTTTAAATACTATTTTTCAATGAAGTAGAATTTTCATGATTTTTTAGAATTTTTCAGAATTATTTTTATAAAAACCCTAAAATTGGGATTAATCGGTATCGCTGGTTTATTCTCAGATTTTTAATTTACAAATGGAGTCAAAATTTTGAGAAATTGCTTTCATATATTTTCTTAAAATAATATTTACTATCTTAATATATTTTTGAGAATTTTTAGAATTTAACAGATTTCGACCAGATTTGGTAGGAAAAGTATCGGCGGTCGATTCCAAAATTTTTAATTTGAAAAAAATAAATAATTTCTTGAAACGAATTTCACCATGATTCTTAATATAAAATTCTTGATTTTTAAAAATTTTTGAAGAGCTTTCTGAGATACTTGATTTTCAGGCGTTTTCAGAATTTTTTTGAAAATTTCGCATCCGCAACTGAGTCCGGGGAATCCACTAATCTAATTATTTTTAATTCTCCAGCAATCAATTTTTTCTTTTCCCTTTTTCTTTTCTTTTGCTTTTTTCCTTATTTCCTTTTCCTTCCACCATATTCTAAAACCTTATCTATTCTTCTAATACTTTCTACACCCTTCCACCAAAATATCTCCTCCAAATATCCCAACACATCATCACACCCTTCCCATCACCAAGGCTGGCCATTACTCCCTCTCCCATCACCATTTCACAAAACAATCTCATCTCCAAATTCATTTTTCTTCTTCGTTAACTCCAACTCCAAAAACAACCCCCTTTCCTTCTCTTTTTCTTTTCATTTCTCCATCAAAACCATAAATCACCAACTCCTCCTCAATCTTTACTACAACTACAACCACAACCACAACAACACTTACAACACTTCACCATCATCTTCTTCCTCCTCCATCTCCATTTTATCCACCACAAACACCAAAACTCCACCATACAACTACTCCATTTCCTTCTCCATCTCCATGACTACCACCCCTACACAAAACCCTCTAGAAAAACCACCTCCATACCCCCTCACCTAGGTCAGCCATCACCCCAAGTTAGAGGTCAGCCATCACCTCTCCGACAGCCCCTTCCGACGACCACTACGACAACATCTCCGGCAACCATTCCGGTGACAATTTCACCACCTTCTTAACACCATTTTCACCACCATCAAACCCCATCATCATCACCACCTCTTTTATTCTTCTCTGTCACCACAATCTCTACTCTCACCAACACAACACCACCTTCATCACCCCAATTTCAACCTCCAACATCACCATCATCTTCACCTCCTTCATTTTTTATTCATTCTCCTTCCAAAATCCAACTCCACCAAATACTTGTTAGCCCAGAGGCCTTTCAACTTAGTTTTGATGATGACTAACTTATAAAGGTTAGTTTTCTAATGATCTTGTGTTTATATAGTTTCAGTTATTGATCAAGATATTAGTAGGTATTTAGCTTCAATAAATGAGTTTTGGAAGCTAACACATGTAGATTCAAGAGCACGCGCGTCAAGATCGCATCTAGCACTCATATAGAGTCAAGCTCTTAGGATCGTGTTTGGATCGGGTCATCTTGAAGATGAGGATCGACAAGAGACTTCAGTTTGTTTAGATCTTGTGTAAAGATAGATAGTGTTGATATACTCAAGTTCACACACACACAAGTTCAATTTGCTTGGTTTCAGTTTAACCAATTTTGGATTTAGTAAACACATATATATGGTTTTCATGAATAGATAGAATCGAAACAAGTTTACATGGTTTAATGTGTATTGGATTTCATCAATATACATCTGTGCTTCACATATTTGGAAAACTTATTTTGATGATCCTATTCATTGTTTAGAGTTTTGCATTTAAACAAAACCTATTTTTAGATTTCATGTCAAAAACATAGATATATACATTACATGTGTATTGAATTCTATCCATATACAATATTCTTCAAAAAGAGTGCTAAATATCTTGTTTCTGTATTTATATAAGTTTGGAAAAATCGGGTTTCCATTTCAAAGTTGGTTTTTGGAAAATACCATTTTTGTTTAAGGCCAATATTTTATATCAAAAAAATAGTTCAAATGGTTTATAATATGTGTTGATTTTTGGTCACACATATTTGTTATTCGAATATCTTATAGGAACTTATTTTTGTGGAATTTATGAGTATTTATGAGATTTAATTGGTGTTAAATTAATCAAGTTTCAACACCTATAATTCCCAGCCAGGTCAGCTGGCGGTCGACCGGACGGTCGACCGACCAGTGGTCGGTCGACCGGATCGGTCGATGTGGATGAGAAATGTGCACATGCCAGCCAAGTAGGCTGGTCAACCGACTTAAAGCATCCAACTCTTGGGTGCGGCCGGTCGACCGATAGGCTTGGCCCGGACGATCGGGCGGTCGACCTTAGGCATAACGGTTAGAAATATTACCGTTGCACCGGTCGACCGGGGGCGGTCGACTGGAAGGGCATTTCTGCCCTTTCCAGCTGCCAACGACTCTATTGTTTGGGGCCTATATTAAGGGGTCCTCTTGGGCTGTTTATAACAAGAATTTCAAGAGATTATTTTCCCATCTTTACAAGTGTTTTGTAGCAAGTTTTGAAAAGTTTTTGCGTCAAAAAGATTTGTCTTTTATTTTGTTTTCAAGGGTTGGAAAAATCAAAGAAAAATAGTGTCTTTGGAATTTGGTTTTGATCTTTATTTCTATCTCTATCTAGTATTTTTCCCAATTATTTTTCTTTGTGATTTGTTTACAAAACACCTTGTTTTCTCACACTTGAGCTATCATCTCTATCCTATTTATAGGATCTTATTTTTGTGAGAATTATAGTTTGTGGTCTATTGAGATCACCAAGAGTTGTTTGTGGTTTATTGTGATCACCAAAATTGTAATCCTTTCTTTACTTTGGGTTTGTGTTCATTTCTCTTGTGCAGAGGTAATTGAGATTGTGCTTTGGGTTTGTGACTATCCTTCTTTGTGTAGAGGTGATTGTGGTTGTGATTTGGCTTTGAGCCCTTGTCCCTCTTTGTGTAGAGGTGATTGTTGTTTGGCTTTTTACCCATCCCTCTTGTGTAGAGGCAATTGTTGTTTTAGATTTGTGCCTTACCTCTTATGTAGAGGTTGCTGTGTTGGAGAGAGGAGTTGTGTACTCCTAACTTTGTAATTGCCAATTCCTCGGTGGAGGTTCCCTATGTAGGAGGTCCTGTGTTGACATAGTGAAAATCTTTCTGTGTGAAGATAGGGACGTAGATCAGTGGCGCGAACATCAAAACATATCTTGGTGTTTGTGTTTGATTCACTATCTCTAATTTTATCTCTCTTATATCCTGCATTGCTTCATATTGTTCATATCACTTATATGCTTGGTATTGTTTGTGTGCCCATACTTGTGTTAAACCGGGAGAGCTTAATATAGCACCTCAACTCTTATTTAGAGGAATCTAGAGGAGATAGTCCAGAGCCCGTCACCGAGAATTCGGCTACACTCTTTGGTTGCACATAGTATGTTGCAATTAATTTTTAATTCCGCATCATTTGTCATTAGATTCGCTATACACCCATTCACCCCCTTCTAGGTGTATTTTCAATTAGTATCAGAGCCTATGCTCCTATATTAGGTTTAACCACTTAGGAGTGAGATCTTGGCTTGCTAATCTAGATTTACATTTGCACACATATTATTATACACTCATGGATTACTTTGCCCCTCCCATGTTTGATGTTTCTAACATCTATATATAGAAGCTTAGGATGAGTGCTTATTTAAAAGCCCAAGGTTTGTATGTCTATCTTGCCACTACCAAGAAAACCTATTTTGATAATGTCAAGTATATTGAGGCTAATGCACAAGCCCTAGATGCACTAAAGCATACACTTAGAAACGAATATTTATCTATAGTTTCTCATTGTTATTCCGCTTTTGCAATGTGGAACACATTAACATCTCTCGAGCTTCAAACGACAAACTATGTGGAGAAAGAATCTAGTGAAGATGAGTCCGACCAAATTGCTTCATGGTCCAAGGGAACGACTCCCTTGAGGTAAACCCGGATACTCTACTAGATGATAGTGATATTTCTTCAGGTGATGACTATATGGATGCCGATGCCTTAAATGAAGAACTTTCATTATTTTGTGAAAACTTACTGGAAAAGTACAAAGTTTTGAAAAAGAAAAGCTTTAAATTAAAAGAAGAAAATGAGGACTTATTTTCAAAACTTAATATGGTTTTGTAAGAGAAGGTTGAGATTTCAAGTGAAACGGACTCATTGAAATCCTAACTTGACCTTGTTTTAAAGGAAAATAAAATTTTGAAAAATAAAAATGATTGTGATGATGTTTTGAAGAGAAATGAGGTTTTGTCTTCAAAACTTGATATTATTTTAAAAGAGAACAATTCTTTGAAAAATAAAATTGCTTTAATTTCAAAAGAATTGGATTTGTTTTCTAAAGAAAATACTTCTTTCAAAGATGATTTATCTTCTCATGTTTGCCATGCTACTATAACTTCACCATCTAGTGTTTCTATTACACGCTCCACTTCTTCTTCTAATGCTGAAAATGATATTTGCATGTTGAAGAAAAGTGTAGATTGTTTGGGCTCCACTTTGAGCCAATGTGCTATGGATCAAAAGAAATTGGAATCCATATTTCGTAATAAACATGCACCACATATACATGCACACAAATCACGGCATACACATGCTTCTCATGTTCACACACATGACACTATGTATGCTTAGTATACACTTGTACACATTGTGGACGTAAGGGCCACCTTGTAAAGTTTTGTTATAATAGAATAAATAATTCAAATTTTGTAAATAAATTTATTTGGGTTAGAAAAGGTGCTAACCCCCATGGACCCAAAATGGTATGGGTACCAAAAGCTACCCTCATTATATTTGATGTAGGTGTGGGCTCTCACTTGACGTGAGGGTAATGGTGCCTTGATGGTGGATGCATTCCGAGCTAAATGGTGACAATTTTGGATGAATCACTTTCAAGGAAAGTTTAGTGGAAGGACCACCATGGTTTGAAAACCTAGAGATTAGTCATATTGGTTTTGATAACTATCTCTAACTCCTATTTTAGTTTACATGCTTTTGAAATTGATTATTTTTAGCATGTTTTTATTTTTCATGATTATTGTGTTAAATGTCATGTTAATTAGACTTGTGATATACATATGTAATCTTTGAGATACACTCATGTTTATATGAACTATTATTTTTGTGTTCTCATTATAATTTAACTATTGTGTATATCCTAACTCTAAAGTACGTGCATTTACCCAAATGATCGTGGTTGTTTATGGTTTTGCACTTCATGTTCTGATTACATGTTTAGATGAAACTTTTTATTTAAAACTTGTGTTTATACTTGTACAACTAATGAGCCACAATTGATTATTGTGTGTTTGTACTTTAGTGCTCATTTGTACTCATTAGATAAACTTGTATAACCTAGTTTTGATAATATTTCCATCTTTACTTGTATTCCCTTTTTTGTATATGTTTTCATAATAATGTATTTAGCTTCATGTATATGTCAATTTTTCCAAAACTTTAGATATACATATCTATCTTAAAGTCACTTGCTTCTCATGCACTACTCTATTATGGACTCAATTATGTTTGGAATATGTATGTATACTTTTAGTTTTAACAAAACATACTTATACCTTGAAGAGTATCTAGTTTTGATTATATGAGCTTCATTTTCATGATTTTATTAATTACATGATTCTTACACTCTATGTTTGGTGTTTACTCATGATTTTATTTTCATGAGTTTTATATGTGCTTTATAGACCTTGAGTGATAATTATTATGTGATTTCTTGATCTCATGGATATATTCTTATTTTATTTCTTACTTGAAGGACTTCATATTAGTTTTCAAAAGTATCTTTAAAACTAAGTCTTTATTCTTTAATTGGTAGTGATTTCAAACATGTTATATTTTAAACTCTTAATTTTTGGATACTCCTACCTTCTAAGGGCAGTTGGATGGACGACCATGCCTTGTATACCATTATTGAATATCTTTTAAACATGTACATGAATAGGGTGGTAGGTATGAGTTATACACTTGATCTTCAAAAAATTTTATATTGTATACTCATATTTATTTTTTTATATGTATGATTAAAACTTAAATTTGTATTAATTTCAATTGGTATATTCTTTTTATACATACATATATATATGATTTGATTGTGCTTGTTTTATCTATACATCTCTAGTACAAATTATTTCTTGCTAAGCTTGATTTAGTTCTTAATGTCAATTATTTTTCAATTGGTATTATATACAAGCTTATGCATTATTTTTATTGGTATTTCATAAAGGGGAGAAAAATTCTTATTTTATCTTTCAATTAGTTTTACTTTTCAATTGGTATCTTACTTCCAGTCTTTATGATGAAAAATATTTTTCTTTGGTATATGCCTACATTTTCAATATTAGTATCAATAATTTTAAATTGATATTATTTTCAAATTGGTATCCTTATTGAAAATATAGCGTTTACCTAAAAATTTGGTGTTTTTTTTATTTGATATCATGTTCTTTTATTGGTATCAAATCAAAAAAAAGGATTGTTTCTTTCAATTGGTTCTTTCAATTGATTGTGTTTATTGGTATCAAAATTTTATTTTAATTTATGTTTATTGTTTATTTGTCTTCACTTCTTTGTTGATGAGTGACAAAAAGAGGGAGAAGGATTCAGGTTATATATGCATGTTTTACTATGTGTTATGCATATATCTTATTTTATTGGTATCTTGAGCTTCATTGCATATCTTTATATGTTTATTGATTATGCATATGTTAAGGGGAGCTTCTAGGAAGCCTATCCTTAATGGATGCATATATAAACCTCATAAGCTTTGTCATCATTAAAAAGGCGCAGATTGTTTGCCCAGAGGCCTTTCACCTTTGTTTTGATGATGACTAACTTATGAAGGTTAGTTTACTAATGATCTTGTGCTTATATAATTTCAGATATTGATCAATATATTAGTAGGTTTTTATCTTCAGCAAAGGATTTTTGGGAGCTAACACATGTAGATTCAAGAGCTCGCGCGTCAAGATCACATCTAGCACTCATATGGAGTTAAGCTCTTTGGATCGAGTTTGGATCGGGTCGTCTTGAAGATGAGGATCGACAAGAAGACTTCAGTTTATTTAGATCTTGTGTAAAGATAGATAGTGTTGATATGCTCAAGTTCACACACACACAAGTTCAATTGTTTGGTTTTCGGTTTAACCGGTTTTGGATTTAGTGTGTGTGTGTGTGTGTGTGTGTGTGTGTGTGTGTGTGTGTCTATATATATATATATATATATATATATATATATATATGGTTTTCATGAATAGATAGAATCAAAACAAGTTTACATGGTTTAATGTATATTGGATTTCATCTATATACATTTGTGCTTTACATATTTGAAAAAACCTATTTTGATGATCCTATTCATTGTTTAGAGTTTTGTATTTAAACGAAACCTATTTTGGGATTTCATGTTTGATCAGCATGATTTTGTCACATTTTCATACCCATATTTATCTATCATTTGTTTATAAATAATGCTACTCGGGTATTTTTAGTCTATTTTGCAGACAAAGTTATTAGGAGAAGACTGGACCACAAAAGACTCTTTCGAGACCGTAAAGCGCATTAAAAGAAGTTGAAGGCGAGATAGGAGGCTTGACATTGCTGGAATCAATGTCTAAAACTGAGATCAAAGAAATTTACGATCGGAAGAGTTCGAGGCCAGTTGGAAAAAAACGCAATTTTACAAAAGTCAGGGGCTTAAACGCAAAATAGACAAAGATGTAAAAGTGCAAAAATAATTTAGTAATTCTCCTTGTAATTTTGTAACTGTTTTGGACTATTATGTAAAATAATCAAAACCCTAAGCCTATAAATAGCCAAGGCTAGGGTTTTGAAGGGGTTCTTCTTTTCACTTGTACGTACATTTTTTTTAGATCTGAGAATTTGAGGCTTTCAATTTTTTTTTCTCAACATTGTTATTTTCGTTCTTCTTTGATTTTGATTGATTCATCTCCTCCATCATCAAAAGTCTATCTCCATTTCTCTCTGCATCACAACAGTTCCTCTCAGATCAAAAAGAAAAAAAAAAAAGAGAGAAGAAAGCTTGGACGCGCACAGGCGCCCAAGCCCTTGAAAAGAAAAAAAGAAAAAAGAAAGAAAAGGGCAACAGCAAAAGAGAGAGGCACTTGCCTCTCTCCCTGTCTCTGCTCATTGGACAGGCAAGGCTTTTGGCGGCCTTGATTTTGAAGGCAAGGGGCCCGCAGCACCCTTTGATTGGAGCAGGGCCCGCATGTGGCCATTTTGAAGAGGAAGCCTGCAGGTGCAGGCTGCGGCTGAAGGTAAGGTTTTAAGTTTTTTTATTTATTTATTTATTTATTTCTTTTTAGTTAGTTCATTAGTTTATTTAATTAGAGTTTCAGTTAATTATTTAATTAAAGTTAGATAATTTTAACTGATTTAATTAGTTTAGTTTATTGTTAATTTTATCATGAGTAGCTAATTTGTTGCAAGCGCTTAGGGGAGATGAACCTAGACTTAATTCTTGTGGACCGAGTCACTCTCCTATTTATGAATGTATGCACACCAATTGACCTATAACTTTTAGGAAATTAATTTCTAAAATAACTGGATTTTTCACAGGCTATGTATCGGGGGTTAATGGTTCATGCATAGAGCTTTATTGCCTTGATGTTATTTGTTTAAATTAGTTAATTTATCTTTGATGGACTATATAACAGGATAATAGCTTGTGCTTAAATCTAGTGTTCAGAATTAATGTGCCTCTTAGACATAGAGATTTTGTGTGTATTACAAACTGGTATGGAGACCAAAATCGACCGCTTGATGCTAGTTTAGGGGATTCGATCCTAAGTGATTGACCTTTCTTTTATTATAGTTCACATAGCTCACAAACTCATAAAAATTTTGATCAATTTGTGTAGAAGTGTCAAAACTATAAGAAACACCTGTCCCTGTGGACCGACCCTCAAGTGCTACATTGAACGACCGTGCACTTGCGGTTATTTAAAACGTGGAGACAGAATCTCCCCATCAATGTTAAAAACATAGACATATACATTACATGTATATTGGATTCTATCCATATACAATATGCTTCAAAAAGAGTGTTAAATATCTTTTTTTTGTATTTATATATGTTTGGGAAAATTGGATTTCCATTTCAAA
>JAVJIF010006785.1:0-30437 GCA_038442645.1 Agave tequilana
ATCACAAACACTCTTGGTGACCTCAAAAGATCACAAACAATTTTTCTCACAAAAACAAAGGTCCTAAAGATAGATTTAGAATTGAGTGGCTTAAGTATGTGAGAAATCAAAGTGTTTAGAAAAAAATACAAAGAGAAAATACTTGGGAAAACTCTAGAAAAGATATAGAAATTTAGAGTAAGAAACTAGAATCCCAAAACTTGTTTTCTTTTGATTTTCTAAAACTTTGAATCAAAATAAAGATATAGACTTGAAGCTCAAAACGGTTAAACCGAAATCAAAACTTTTGAACTTGTTTGTGTGTAAACTTTAGCATATCAAAATTAAACTATCTTTACACAAGATCTAAACAATAAACAAACCAACCTAAACCGAAGTCTTTTTTTTTCCAAAATGACTCGATCCAAATACGATCTATAGAGCTTGACTCCATCTCGAGTTATAGATGCGATCTTGACACGCGGGCTCTTGAATCAATACATGTTAGCTTCAAAACTTGATTTTGAATCCTTTATTGAAGTTAAACACCTATTAAGATCTTGATCAATAACTGAAACTTAATAAACACAAGATCATTAGTAACTTAATTTTATAAGTTAGCCATCATCAAAACTAAGGTGAAAGACTTTTGGGCTAACAATCTCCCCCTTTTTGATGAAGACAAAACTTATGAGGTTATAGATGCATGGATTAAAAATAAGCTTCATAGAAGTTTCCCCTTAACTCATGCATAGCAAATAAACAAATAGATATTCAATGTAAGCTCAAATACCAATAAACAATAATAAAAATATGCACTAAGAATTATAAAACACATGTATATATGCTTAAACAAGTAATAAATAAAACATGCATATATAAACCCAAATCTTTCTTCCCCCTTTTGTCACTCATCAACAAAGGGTTAAGAAAAGTAAACAATATAATGTATATGCGTTATACATTCATGAAGAGGAGAGACGACAAGTTAACTCCCCCTGCATACATGCATTACAAGAAAAAAGATGACTACACCCTAACCCATATAAGCATAATATACAATGTATAGACGGAGATGTTCAGCTCTCCCTACACACGTGTACTATATAAAGAAAGATGTCAAGCTCTTCTTTATATACCGCACTCATCATGAATCTATACGTAAGGGAGATGTTAAGCCCCCTTGCATATATGCAATATAAACTAAAACAAATTTTTATGCCAATAAAAGCATATTTTTGAAAGAAATCAATTTAAAGAGAAACAATCTTTTTACTTTTTATCAATTGAAAGAAATTTTTTTTTAAATTCAAAGATACCAATTGCCGGTAAAACTCTAAACCATTTTGCAATATAGATACCAATTGAAAATATACTAATTGAAAGTTATTGATACCAATATTGAAAATGTAAATATTTTCTAAAATAAAATCTTTTTCTCAAAAAGATGGGAGTAAGATACCAATTGAAAGTATATGAAATACCGATTTGATGTAAAACTAAGAATTTTCTCCCTCTTTTTGAAATATCAACGAAAACAATACATAAGCTTATATAGGATACCAATTTAACATTTAGAACAAATCAAGCTTATCACAAAATAATTTGTGCTATAAAAAATATGTATGAACATTTTGTTTTTAATTTAGCACAATTTATGTATGATCAGAGTAATATAATATTAATTGAGATATGATGCATATATATAAGAAAACATGAGTATACAAAAATCAATTTTCATTAAAATCATGTGTATAATTCATAATTACTACCCTATCATGCACATATTTAAAAGATATATTTTTTATTAAAGAGCATACAAGACATGGTCACCCAACCAACCGCCTTTGGAAGTAGGGTTTTTAAAAATAAGATAATAATAGCATAGTTTGAAAAATCTACTAATTGAAGAATACGAAACTAGTTTTAAGAGAATTTTGAAAATTAGTATGAAATCCTTCAAGTAAGGAATAAAAATAAAAATTTATCTCATGAAAACATGAAAAATCACACGATCATCGACACTCAAAGAGCGATGAAGCACATACATGCTCATGAAAAAAAAAATCATGAGTAAACACAAATATAGAGTGTAAAAGAATCATGTAATTAACAAATTATGGAAATAAGACAATTAAGCTCAATTCAAAATTCCTTTATAAACATGAAAAACATAAAAATTCAATTTTCATCAAAACTAAACAAACTTCAAGGTATATGTATTTTTAGTCAAAACTAAAAGTATATGTATATCCAAATATGAATTGAGTTTAAAAACGAGTATATGACATAAAAAGTAAGTAACTCAAGGATATAACATGTATATCAAGTAGTTTTGGCAAAGTTTACATATACATGAAGCTAAACAAAAATAAATACAAAAGTAGGGAATACAAGTGTAAATGCAATAATCATCAAAACTAGGTTACACAAATACATGTAATGAGTACATAAGCGCAATGAGCACTCAAACATAACAATCAAGTGTAACTCACTACTTGTATAAGTAAAAATACAAGTTTTAATAAATTTAACATCTAAACATGTAATCAAAACATGAAGCACAAAACATCAAAACATGATTGAAAAATAAATATAATCATTAGTGTAAATGCAAGTGTTATTGGAACTAGGATATACACAATAACTAAACTATAGTGAGATCACAAAGATATGAATGCATATGAATATGGGTGTGTCTCAAATACTATACATGTATATCATAAGTGTAATAAACATTGCATTTAACATAATAAACATGAAAAACATGACATGCTAAAATCATCAATATGAAAGCATGTAAACTAAAGTAGGAGTTAGAGATAGTTACCAAGCCGAATGAACTAATCTCTAGGTCTTCAAACCATGGTGGTTCTCCCACCAAATCTCCTTGATAGCGATGCATCCTAAGTTGTGTCCATTGAGCTCAAATGCATCCACCACCAAGGCACCAATGCCATCACGTCTTGTGAGAGTTCATACCTACATCAAATGAAATAAAAATAAATTTTAGTACCCAAACATTCTTGGGTCTATGGGGGCTAGCACCTTTCTTAACCCAAATATATTTACTTGCAAAATTCAAATCATTTATTCTATCGTAACAAAATTTTGCAAGGTGGCTCGTATGTCCACAATGTGTACAAGTGTACACATTAGCATACAAAGAATCATGTGTGTGAACATGAGAAGTATGTGTATGCCGTGGGTGTGCATGCATATGTGGAGTATGTTTCTTTCGAAACATAGATTACAATCTCTTGTGGTTCATGACATATTGGCTCAAAGTGGAGCCCAAACAATCAACACTCTTCTTCAAAATACAAATATCATTTTTATAATTGAAGAAGAAGTGGAGCATGCATTCTTATCAATAGGAGGTATAATAATAGAATCATGACAAGAATGGTAAGCAAATAATTTTTCAAAGAAATATTTTATCTTGAAACAAAATTCAATTCTTTTGAAATCAAAGCAATTTTGTTTTTCAAAGAATTGTTCATTTTAAAACAAATTCAAGTTTTGAAGACAAAAACTCATTGTTCTTCAAAACATCATCCAAATCACTTTTGTTTTTCAAAAATTCATTTTTATTTAAAACAATGTCAAGTTGAGTTTCAATGAATCTTTTTCACTTGAAATCTCAACTTTCTCCTTCAAAATCTAATCAAGTTTTGAAAATAAATTTTCATTTTTCTTCTTCAAATCTAAACTTTTCTTTTTCAAAAGTTTATATTTAGAAAGTAAGTTTTTATAAAACATGAAAAGCTCTTCATTCAAAGCATGCGCATCCATAGAATTATCATCAATGGAAGAGTTAGCACTATCATCTAGATGAGTGTTCGAATTTACCTCAAAGGAGTCATTTCCTTGAACCATGAAGCAAGTTTGGTCGGACTCATCTTCAATGGATCCTTTCTCCAAAACGCTTGTCATTTGTTCCTTAGGAGAAGTCAATGTGTTTCACATTGCAAAAGCGGAATCACAATGGGAAATCAAAAAATGTGTTTTTTTTGCTAAATGTGTGTGCTTAAGTACCTCCGTGGTTTGTGTATTAGCCTCAATGTACTTGTCATTATCAAAATAGGATTTCTTAGTAGTAGCAAGATAAACATGCAAATCTAGGGCTTTTAAATATAAACTTATTTTAAATTTTCACACATCGATGTTGAAAACATCATACATGGGTGGAGTAAAAAATCCATGAGTGCAAACTAATTTGTGAGCAAAGCAAATCTAGATTAGCAATCTAAGGATCGCACTCCTAGGTGGTTAAATCGAATATCAGGAGCGCTACCTCTGGTATCAATTGAAAGTACACGTAGAGGTGGGGTGAATAGGTGTAGTGCTAATCTAAGATAAATAATGTGAAATTTAAAACTAAATTGCTAACACACAAAGTGTAATCAAGAGTGAGTCTGAATTCTCCGTGAAGGGCTCTGAAGCTACTACTCACCATTATGAAGTATGAGTTGAGGTACTTTTATAGCTCTCTTGATTAAACACAAGTGTGGGCACATACAATATCTAGCATGTATATTAATGAGCAATAAAACAACAATGCAAGATATAAGAGAGATGAGGGTTGAGAGATAGAAAATCAAACACAAACACGGAGATATGTTTCGAGGTTCGAGCCATTGTTTTATGTTTCCGCCTTCACACAGAAAGATTTTCACTATGTTTACACAGGACCTTCCACAAAGGGATCTTCACCGAGAAATTACAATTACAAACTGAGAGTACACAACTCCACTCTCTTTCTCCTCTACACAAGAGGAAGCACAAAGCCTAGCACAAAGTAAGAAAAAAAAATACAACTTGGTGATCTAATGATCACAAACACTCTTGGTGATTTCAAAGGATCACAAACAATTTTTCTCACAAAAACAAAGGTCCTAATTGAGTATGTGAAAAATTAAAGTATTTGGAAAAGAAATACAAAGAGAAAACACTTGGAAAAACTCTAGAAAAGAGATAAAAATTTAGAGTAAGAAATTAGAATCCCAAAACTTGTTTCTTTTGATTTTATAAAACTTTGAATCAAAAATAAAGATATAGATTTTAAGTTCAAAAACTTATTTTAAAACACTTTAGAAAATGAGCAAGAGAGCACTATAAAACTGGTTCAAATTCTCTTGAAAAATATTTTAGAAAACAACCCCCAAAACTTATATATATAGGGCCTTGAAAAATATAGCCATTGGGGTCAATACCTACCAAGAACAGGTTGTTGATCGACCGCCCACTGGTCGAATTTTTGACCGTTTGAGTCTGTCGGTCGACCGCCCCAAGGCAAAATAGCCTATCGGTCGATCGTCGGTTGATCGTGCCAAACAGAGATTAAGTCTCTTATAGTCGGTCGACCGTGTGGTCGGCCGGCCGGCCATATAGGCAAGGCCTATGTGCACGTTTTGTGCACATTAGTCGACCGACCGGTCGACCGAGGTCTGGTCCGGTCGACCACCAGTAGCCCAAAACTAGATTTTTAGGGTTTGAAATTGCAGCTTTGTAATACCTTAAAAATTCAAATAAAATACATAAAATTTCACAAAAAATAAGTTCTTATTAACTCTTTGAAATTCAATTATGTGTGATAAAAAATCACCACATATTGCAAACATGTTGAATTATTTTTGAGGTATTGAAATTAAACTATAAAACCAAAACCGGTTTTTTCCAAAACCAAGTCTAAGTGGAAGTCCGATTTTTTCAAAACTTGTTCAAATACAAAAATAAGATATTTATATAAATTTGAAGTATAGTGCGTATGGATATGATCCAACACACATATAAATGATATATCTATGTTTTTGACAATAAATCTCAAAATAAGTTTTGATTAAAAAAAAAACTTGAAATCATGAATTAAAATCACCAAAAAGAAAGACTGTAACCTTTTGAAAATAGTGAATTCTCTCATTTCTTTTTGGTGATTTTTTTTTTCAAATTGAATTTTCATGTAAAATTCTGTATCTTTACATTGCTTTATTATTCTCTCTCACAAATCTCATTATAAATTGAGTGTAGATAAAATCCCAATCTACCCCTACACTTTTAAACTCAAATAAAGATCTAAAATGGCATCTTTTATTTAATTCAGCATGTTACACTTACCGCAAGATACAAATGCAATCAACAAAATAAAAGCACACAATAATTGGGAGAAACGCGCAAACAATTATGTAAGATGTTACTTCATTGTCACTCAATCTTCTTCCAGGCCACGATGACTAACTAGATACTGAATGAAATCTTCGACATACTTTGCCTGCCTCTTCTTGTTCGCGACGACCTCCATCATCTCTCGAGCCTTCTTTCTGTACGGCTCTCCCTCGTCGTCCACCACCACCAATCTCAGTGCCCTGGACACATCATCCCTCGTGAAAGATCCCTCCTCCTCCTCCCTCTCCACCTCCACTCCTAACCCTTTCTCCTCCATCAACCGAGCGTTGAGCCCTTGGTCCAACGCTATGGGCAACAGAACAAGCGGGCGCCCAGATTGAAGACCTTCAATGATCGAACTCCATCCGCAGTGCGTCAAGAATCCTCCCACGGCTTCATGTGCCAACACCTTGACTTGAGGGACCCAACCCATGACGACCATCCCGAGCCCCTTGGTTCGATCTTCAAACCCTTGGGCAGCAGATCCAAGTCCTCTCCAAGCCGAAAGGCCTTCTGAGTGCCCAAATGAAGGGCAATTTCGCGGCCTCCAGACCCAAAGCCAGCTCGTGCATCATCTCGATGCTCAGCGCGGCCTCAGTGCCCAAAGCAACATAGACTACGGATCCTGAACTTTGCTTGTCTAGCCAGTCCATAATGTCCTTCTCAGTTTCATTCACATTTTCGTTTCTTTCATTGCCGAAGGCGGAAGTAGGCCTACTGGCACCATTGGCTTCTTGACTATCGTTTCGGCCAAACTCAAGTACTCAGACTCCAGTTCCGTGCAGCTACGCAGAGCTATAGCCTTGCAGCCTTCCATCACCATCTTGTAACGTTGGCCGTCTCCAACGCCCGAAGGGTTCGGCAACATCGAATGATCCCGGATTTTGTAGATCTCGTGGGTCCGGTAGGCCACCTTCGAAGGGAAGGTGACCCAAGGAGGGGCTATGGTCCACGATTCAAGGGTCAGCCGTGACGATTGCTCTGCCGTCGGGCCTCCGTAGACTAGATTGGCAGCGGCGACCGTCACGTGGAAAATGCACGGTACGCCTATTTTGGAACCTATGCTCGGCATCCAGTGCTGAATGAAATCGTGAATTATCCAGTCGGGTTTCGGGGACAAGTGTTCGATGAAATGCACGAAGGGCTGCTCCAAGCCGTCGAATGCCTTCTTGAGGTAAGGGACCTCTTCGGGCGGGAGGTCGGTCGTGGCCTCGGCGGCCTCGCGCAGGCCTTTCACTTTGGGAAGAGAGAAAGAGACGAAGTCGATGAGATGAGCGATCTCAACAGGGAGCTTAGGGAGTCTCCGTATGTTTCTTGGAGTTGAGATGAAGGAGACGCGATGGCCTCTTCTTGCTAAGGATTTGGAGAGCTCGAGAAATGGGAGCATGTGGCCAAAGGCCAGCCATGGGAAGACGACTACGTGAAGCTGTTGGCTACCTTCATCGGCCATCGAATTCCAAGGTTTGAGAGCTCAACTTTGATGAGAAGGCTGCAGCTGTGACATACATTTATATTAATCTTAGATTACGCTGTTTTAGAGCAAGTGGATGACTTAAACAAGAGACACATCGACATTGCTTCTTCTAAAATATAAAGAAATTTTATTAGAACATGACCTGCACATCGAAGCTATACACAATAATAAATCAAAAAAAAACTAGTCAGCGAGAATTTGGTTTATTTGATTTACATTGACTTTGTATGGATGCTTTCTTTTTGAGGGTCATAGATTATTATATATTTATTAAGAAATTTAATTAGAATATGAACTGTACATCACAGCTATGCACACCTAGCCAACAGGAATATGGTTTATTTGATAAAATAATGAACGTGTATGGATGTTCTCTTTTAGAAGGTCAATAGATTACTATATATTTATTAAGAATTTAATCAGGATATGACTAGGACATAGGGGTGCCATCGGATCGGATACGGATCGGATATTGTCTTTACCATATCCATATCCGCACCCAACCTTCGGATACGGATACGGATACGGATATTGGCGGATGTGAAAAAATGATATCCGTATCCGCCAAAATCGGATATCGGATATGGATCCGATATTAGCGGATCGGATGCGGATACTAATCGGATATATAAAAATGGATACGCTTAAGGGACAACTAAATAGATATACTTATATTACTTTTTTTCTCGTTTACAATAATATTAAATGTGATGCATATTATGATATTATTGTGGATGTATCAATGCTTCCACCGTATCCATTATCATTCGACTTCTATAGCAATATATTACACGAGTCCGGTGCTATATGTCGATTCGGATGGCATGATTGATGCCGAAATACTCAAAATATCTCATTCTACTCTTGCAAGAATCGGATACTTTCTACTATTACTTTTTCACCAACTCAAATATCAAAATTAATTGCCTCATTCCATTGAAGAATAGTCTCTTTCATACGAATATCATTGTCAAGCACCCAACTTTCGGATATCGGATCGGATACGGATAGGATATTGCTTTTACTATATCCGTATCCTAACCTAACTTTCGGATACGGATACGGATATGGATATTGACGGATGTGAAAAAATGATATCCGTATCCGGGTTGGAGGCGGATTCGGATACGGATATCCGCGGATAATCCGCATCCGGTGGCACCCCTACTAGGACATCAAAGTTGTCATGCCCCTCTGCCAGAATGCAATATATGAGTACATAATAATGGCCAGCTAATGCTCACGAAGAGTCAAAACTCTTTTGTGAATATCTTACGCTGTCTATTGGGAGCCAAATTTTTGCACACATTTACAAAAGACAGCCAAATATTTCATTATCACATATAAGAAATATATATTTTCATCATACATTAGCTTTTGCTGGATACATAGCTAATGAGCTATAGGACAGAATACAAAAGTGTTCATAACAAGACAAAATACCAAAATATAATAAAGAACAGGGACCTCAATACTCACGCTTGATAGTCTCTCTCTCGTCCCTCGTACAATGACTCAACGATCTCCTCAAGCTCAAGTGTTGAAAAATCAGAGTCCGTCAGAATCAGACAAGTAAGTGCGTAAAGAAAAGAAAAAAACAACAAAAATAAGAATATGAAAGTACAGTAACAGGACAGGTAAGGCATAAGAATAAAAGAACAACATGTTTGACAGTAATGAGAAGATATAACACTAGTAGGACTTAAAAAAAAAAATAGATTATGTACAATTAGACCGTACATGCATGCCGTGATATGAATATAATGAACCTGATTTGCCCTGGACGAGTAGGTGTCGTGTAATTTAATCACAAAATCACAGGTTAAAATAACATGGCAAGTTCAGAAATATCATGTATCAAGATAATACATGTCACAAGTAATAATCCTCAACCTAGCATGTTTTATTACATTAACTAATGTAGCCATCATGTGCTTTATACCACAAGATATCTACATATCAAACAAGTGATGAGTTTGTGGATCCTAAGTAGTAGGGAGGAAACAACTCGCTGTACTCAGGTTTCATTTAATAAGTGCGCACAAATCACTGAATCACATAATCACGAAATCACATTGGCAAGACCCTCGAAGAGCCGTCCTTCCAAGTACACCTCATTGATCCTCTGCCACCAGTCTCCCCCATTAATCTCAACTTGGTTATTCTATTAGACAAATATCATGCAATGTATACTGGAGTGTAATCGTGATCACACGATAGTAACAGTGAGAGACATGTCAGGTAATGGTACAAGTGTAAACAACTTGCTATGTTAACTAATTATACTTAGTGTGACAAGTGGTTTATGTGTCTAATGATGAGTACAAATATGTGGAGCAAACACAGTTTACTGGTCGAAATTATTACTACATTTATCATTAACGGTCATTTTCAATCATTAACCTATAAGTAATCTAACAATATTTTATCAAGAAGCATGCATGTCTTATGACGTACATGACCAAGATAAAGTATCAGAAATCGAGAGTTGAAAAGAAGCTAATAGCCAATAGGAGTACAAAAGGAGGGTATGTTTGCACATGCCTCTTGTTGTGAGGGTCCAGTTGTCCCTTAACAACTACTTTTATTGGGTCAAGTTCGTGGTCTAGTTAATTAAACAACTCATGTTAGTCTTGCTTTTCTAAGTTTTCGGAGTAAGTATCTTATTATCTCTAAAATTAGCTATTTGCATTATTGCTTAGTGTAGTGATCAGTTTCGGACCTTCTGGAGATCACGACACGTATCCATCCAGTCATTGGATGATCGCGTGACACATGCCATTTTCAAAATTTCTAAAAAAATGTCATTAATCTCATCTGAACTTCGAGCAGTTTAAGCAGCTAAAAGATAGAAATAGAGTCAGTTCTCCTATCTCCAAGTCAAATCTTCATTTGAATCTGACTGTTATAACTTGGGAGCAGATCAACCACAGTGGCAGCTAGACGAATCCCACTGGATAGAGACAAATACGGGCTCTACTAATTCAATTAAGAATGTTTGGCTCCAATCGCCTTCAAGATTTGCAATTGAGATACGATAGATGTTCATATAGATGAAAACTTTGTAACCGTATCCAAATACACCTACTTGTATATAAAATCACCTAGAGGGGGGGGTGAATAGGTGACTAGCTAATCTAGTAGTGAATTAATACTGAATTAAAACTATTTATGCAAACTACAAATTCTTAAGCACAACACACTAAGTATAACACAAGAGTGTAGCCGAATTTCCCGCGAAGAGCTCTGGACTATCTCCTCAAGATTCCTCTAAATAAGAGTTGAGGTGCCGCTTTGGCTCTCTTGGTTGAATACAAGTGTGAGCAAACAATCCCCAAGCATATAAGTTTAAGGCATAAGATATATCAAGCATATAAGATAAAAGCAATTTAAGTATGCAAGATATAAACACAAGTGAGAGATAGAGAGCAATCGCAAACACGAGAGAATTGTTTTGAGGTTCGAGCACCCTTGCTCTACGTCCCCGCCTTCAACACTATGAAGGATTTTCACTAAAAACTGATCTTTCCGGATCACTCGGTGCCGCAACACCTACAAGGAGTTCACACTAGAACTCTTAGACTCACTAGTCCCCTCACTTGTTCCCGCAAGAACAAACACACCGCAAGCACACTAGCTTGCCGAGTCCGCACCTCTACAACGAGCTTTCACTAGAACTCGAAATCACGCGAACCCACAAGTCCGCCTCCTCAAATACAAGAATAGAACTCTTGGTGATCTAAACATTTTGATCACCTAAAATCACTCTCACAATAAATCACCTATATGATGATATTGCAATGGAAAGCTCCAGTGTATGTGAGAAAACTTGGATGGATTTGTGGTGAAAAACTCAAGAAAACTCTTTTTCAAAACACTCTTGAAAATCTCTACTTTTGATATGACAATTTTGGCTCTTAAATAAGTGGAGATAAACACTAAATGATGTATCAATAACTAGCTTGAAAACCCACTTCAAATCTTGTATAAAACAGTCCACGGGAGCCCCCTTTTATAGGCTCCAAAAAAAATGCCCGTTGGAAGCCAACTCAGCAGCTCTGGCTGCTGACGGTCGACCGCCAATGGTCGATTTTTCGACCGTTGGGAAGATCGGTTGACCGGCTGGTCGACCGCCAACTGGGCAATGGCTTAGCGGTCGACCGCCCGGTCGACCGGGCCATTTTCAGAGGCAGAAGCTCTCTGGCGGTCGACCGTGCGGTCGACCGACCCAACCTGTGCACGTTTTGTGCACGTCCGTCAACCGCCCGGTTGACCGGCAGAAGGTCAGAAACAATATTTTGGGATTTAAAACTTGGTCTTTTTACTTCAATAAAATCTCATAAATTCTCTAAAAATATACAAAAATAAGTTCAGTAATATACTTTGATATACAAACATGTTTGAGTAAAAATCAAAACATATTATAAACATTTTGAACTATTTTTGTGTTATGAAAATTTTGGCTTAAAGCAAAAATCGTATTTTTCAAACGATTTTTGCAAAACTTCTCCAAATACAAAAATAAGATATTTTAAACACTTTTAAAGTTTAGTGTGTATGGATATGATCCACTATACATATATGATGAAATATCAATATTTTTAACAATAAGCACTAAAATGTTTTGGTTAAAACACATGTATATTTGCAACTCTAAAAATCAAAACGGTATTTTTTCAAAATGAAACCAAAACGGTATTTTTCTAGAATTAAAATCTTTTATGAAAACACATATAAATCTTGTGTGAGTGTATGTGATACTTGAGCAATCCACCAAATAATCTATCATTTACATTTTATCTACAAAACAAAACCTTAAAAAAAACAAATCTAGACACAAGTCTTCTTGAAAATCTTCTCCTCCTTCTTGACTTAGTCCAAACTTTGATCCAATAAGTTAGACTCCTCTTGAGTACTTGATGTGGTCTTGATGCACAAGCTCTTGAATCAACAACGTGCTAGCTCCAAAACTCGACTTTAATTCTTTGTTGAAACTAAACATCTACTAAGATCTTGATCACATATCTGAGACTAATTTAAACACAAGATTATTAATACTATAACTACATGAGTTAATCATCATTAAAACTAGAATGACGGGCCTTTGGGCAACAATATAATAAAAGTAACCCTCCAACGAGAGGGGGACAATCATTGAACCCTAGAAACCATAGCACATGAGATCAGGCCTGTCACCATTATAATTTTCTTGAATTATAATGGAACTCTCTCTTACACCATGATCTTTCCTTTTTCAGATTTTTCACGTATATCTATGCATTTTCTCTGGTTGATCTTCAAGATTCATTATTAATCAATATCTATAATTTAGTTCATGGATAACCGTCTCGGGAAATATTCACCGCATTGGCGCTTTTATTAAGATCCTTTTGAGTCCATACTCGAAGATCTCTCCCACTTACAAAACCTAACCCTCCTCAAAATAGCCTCGCTCTGCAGACATAGCTCCATCAAGGAAGAATGTCTCCCAGACTGCAGTTGCTGCCCCTACCTCTTCGAAAGGGAAGGGAAAGCTGTTGAAGTCGCCGAGCCAGCAAGTCATCACCCTAATCTATCTGATATCCACATCATCGATGTTGAAGATTCCTAGTCTTCTTCCGCCTCGCCACAGAGGATCCTTACAGCTGCGCCCAAACCCCGATATACTAATGAGTAACTCCTCCAAATGCTTTTTGAAAGTCTACCTAGAGGGGGGCGATAGGTGAGGTGCTACTCAAATGCGAGATTTAAAACTTTTACGCTAACACAAAGAGTGAAGCCGAATTCCCGGTGAAGGGCTGTACAACTTCTCCTCAAGATTCCTTTTTTATAAGAGTTGAGGTGTTTCAATAGCTCTCTAAGATTGAAACAAGTGGAAGCACAATATCACACTAGAACTCTTGGACTCACTAATCCCCTCACTTGTTCCCGCAAGAACAAGCACACCGCAAGCACACTAGCTTGCCGAGGCCGCACCTCTACAATAAGGTTTCACTAGAACTTGAAACCACGCGAACTCGCAAGTCTGCATCCTCAAATACAAGAATAAAACTCTTGGTGATCTAAACACTTTGATCACCTAAAATTACTCTCACAACAACTATCCTATAGGATAGATATTGCAATGGAAAGCTCAAGTGTATGTAAGAAAAACTTGGATAGATTTGTGGTGAAAAACTCAAGAAAACTCTTTTTCAAAACACTCTTGAGAATCTCTCCTTTTGATATGGCAATTTTGGCTCTTAAACAAGTAGAGATAAACACGAAATGATGTATCAATAACTAGCTTGAGAACTCACTTCAAATCTTATATAAAACAGTCCAAGGGAGCCCCCTTTTATAGGCTCCAAAAAATATGCCCGTTGGAAGCCAACTCAGCAGCTCTGGCTGCTGACGGTCGACCGCCAACGGTCGATTTTTCGACTGTAGGGAAGATCAGTCGACTGACCGTCCACCGCCAACTGGGCAATGGCCTAGCGGTCGACCGCCCGGTCGACCGGGCCATTTCCAGAGAGCAGAAGCTCTCTGGTGGTCGACCGTGCGGTCGACCGGCCCAACCTGTGCACGTCGGTCGACCGGCCGGCGATCGACCTCTGTCTCGATCGACCGGCAGAAGGCCAGAAACAATATTTTGGGATTTAAAAACTTGGTCTTTTTACTTCAATAAAATCTCATAAATTCTCTAAAAATATACAAAAATAAGTTCAGTAATATACTTTGATATATAAACATGTTTGAGTAAAAATCAAAACATGTTACAAACATTTTGAACTATTTTTGTGCTATAAAATTTTGGCTTAAAACAAAAACCGTATTTTCCAAAACGATTTTTTCAAAACTTCTCCAAATACAAAAATAAGATATTTTAAATATTTTTAAAGCTTAGTGTGTATGGATATGATCCACTACACATATATGATGAATATCTATGTTTTTGACAATAAGCACTAAAATGGTTTTGTTTAAAACACATGTATATTTGCAACTCCACTCCAAACTAAAACAATATTTTTTCAAAATGAAATCAAAACAGTATTTTTCTAAAACTAAATTTTTTTTTTTTGAAAACACATATAAATCTTGTATGAGTGTATGTGATACTTGAGCAATCCACCAACTAATCTATTCTTTACATTTTATCTACAAAACAAAATCTTAATAAAAACAAACCTAGACATAAGTCTTCTTGAAAATCTTCTCCTCCTTCTTGACTTAGTCTAAACTTTGATCCAATGAGCTATACTCCTCTTGAGTACTTGATGTGGTCTTGATACACAAGCTCTTGAATCAACAACGTGCTAGCTCCAAAACTCGACTTTAAATCCTCTGTTGAAGCTAAATACCTACTAAGATCTTGATCACATATCTGAGACTAATTTAAACACAAGATCATTAGTACTATAACTATATGAGTTAATCATCATCAAAACTAGAGTGATGGACCTTTGGGCCAACAATCTCCCCCTTTTTGATGATGACAAAACTCATGGAGTTATATATGCATGGATTAAAGTCAAGCTTCATAGAAGCTCCCCCTTAACTCATACATAATAATAAACAATAAGATATTCAATGAAGAATATGAACTAAACAATTATATATGCATAAACAATGAGAGAAAACATGCATAAATCAAAAATCGTTTTCCCAAAAACCTTCTCCCCCTTTTTGTTTAAACTTTCAAAATCTTTCTCCCATGTTGTAAAATGCATAAACTCAATATATGCAAAAACTCAAATATGCATATATAAACTCAAAATCTTTCTCTCCCTTTTTGTCAATCATCAACAAAGATGTGAAAAATAAATCAACAATAAGGATATATATGCGATATACATTCATGAAGAGAGAAACGTGAAGTTAGCTCCTCTGCATACATACATTACATGAAGAAGAGATGATAAAGCCCTAACTTACATAAAGCATAATATGCAATGCATAAGTGGAGATGTGAAGCTCTCCCTATACACGTGTATCACATAAAGAAGAAATGTCAAGCTCCTCAATACAAGATACACTCAACATGAATCTATATATAGAAGAGATGTTAAGCTCCCCTTGCATATAGACAATACACATGAAAAAATTTTAAATCACTTTAAAAACAAATTTTGAAATCTCATAAATCAAATTTTGAGGTACCATTTGTAAATAAACAAAATTTTAAGATATCACAAGATTTTTGATATCATTTGAAATTGGAAATTTTTGATACCAATTGAAATTGAAACATTTGTAAATCTTGATACCAATAAAAATAAAGTATTTTATATTTTGATACCAATTGAAATACATGGTAAATTTTGATACCAAATAAGAGGTAAAACATTTGTAATACCAATTTGAAATTGAAACCCAATTGAAATCGAAACATAATTATACCAATTGAAGTATATTGTAAATTTTGATATCAACAAAATATCAATTGAAAATAATGCATAAGCTTATTAAAGTACCAATTTGTTGGCCCGGAGGCCTTCCTCTCTAGTTTTGATGATGATTAACTCATGTAGTTATGTTTACTAATAATCTTGTGATTTTAGTTTCAGATCATGTAACAAGATATTAGTTGGTGATTGCTTCAAAAAGAGGAGTTTGGAAGCCTTCACTTGGTAATTCCCAAGCCCGAGCGTCAAGATCATTTATAGTCATGCTCGTTGGATCACGGTTTGGGATCGAGTCAACTTGAAGATGAAGAGCGTCAAGAAGACTTAGGTATCCATTGTTTAGTGTGTTTAGATCCATTTGTAAAGCTTAGTATAGTTGATATGCTCAAGTGCACAACACACAAGATTTATGTTTTGAATTTGGTTTTCATGAATAGAATGATCAAAACAAGTTTACTTTGTTTTTATGTATATTAGATATGCTCTATATACATACATGCTTACATGACTTATATAAACTTATTTTGACTTTCCTATTCATGTATTGAAAAATACAAGTTTGATAAAAATACAAGTTTTGATTTTTGGTAAAAAAATATATATTATGACACAAAAATATTTCATATGCTTGATATTTGAGCTAAACTTTTTATCACATATTTATATATCAATGGAAAATGATAAAACTATTTTTGGAGATTTTTACAAGACTTAAAAGAATTTTAAAAATATTTTTAACAAGTGTTTCTGTCCCAAATTTGTGGCTGACAGGCCAGGTCGGCCGACCGCATGGGTCGACCGCACCAAAGGCCAATCGACCCTTGCGGTCGACCGACGTGCACAGGCTTGTGCACGTTTGGCAGTCACAGGGACGGTCGGCCGACCGGATCAGAGAGTCTGCTCTCTGTATCTGGGCGGTCGGCCGTGCGGTCGACCGGGTTGCCCCAACGGTCACATTTCTGACCGTTGGCGGTCGGCCGGGCCGGCCGACCGGTAGCCTGTCAGGCTGCCAGATCAGTCTAACGGCTAGTTTTGTTTTGGGGCTATAAATACCCCATCTCTTCATGGTTTTAAGCAAGATTTTAAGAGCCAAAATTTCTCTGATATACAAGTGTTTTAACAAGTTTTCAAAAGAGTTTAAGTGCCAAAAAAATCTATCTTTATTTTGTTTTAGGTTTTTGGAAAAATCAAAGAAAGAGTATTTTGGGAGATTTGTCTTGGTTTTCATTTTCTATCTTTTACAAGAGTTTTTCCAAGTATTTTTTTTTGAGTTTTTTGTTTTCCAAACACCTAGTTTTCCACACTTGAGCTATATCTTCTATCCTAATCTATTTAGGATCTTGTTTTGTGGGAAAAGAGAGATTGTTTTGGTTGAAAGACCACCTATTGTAAACCCTCATTATTTTGTTGCTCCCTCTTTGGTAGAGGTTGAGGTTGTGGATTTGAGGTGATTGGTTTGCTCCCTCTTTGGTAGAGGTGGAGATTGGTGTTTACTCCCTCTTGGTGATGTGGAGTTGGTTGTTGGTTTGTATCCCTCAAGTGTGAGGTGGATTGGTTGTTGTTTGGCTAAGGGCCTACCCCTCTTGTGTGAGGTGGTATTTGTATTGAGAGAGGAGTTTGGTACTCCTAGTGTTGTAACAAATCCTTCTCAGTGGAGGTTCCCTCGGTGGGAGATAATGGATTGGAAATCCTTCACGGTGGTGAAGGCGGGGATGTAGAGCTAGGGGCTCGAACCTCGAAACATATCTTGTTGTTAGCGTTTGATCCATTGTCTCCTAACTCCTCTCTCTTTATTTTGTGCAAAGCATCATTCATATCTTCATATCATTTATTGCTTGTGTTGCCTTGCATATATTCATATTGCCTATTCATCTTATATGCTTGGTTGTTTGTGTGTGCCTCACTTACTTAACCACAAGAGCTTCATATAGCACCTCAACCCATATTTAGGGGAATCAAGAGGAGTTAGTTCAGAGCCCTTCACCGGGAATTCGGCTACACTTGTGTGTTGTATTAAGTGTGATTGCAAAATTGTTTTAAGTTTCCGCATTTAGCGCATTTAGTTTCTAGATTAGCATTATCACCTATTCACCCCCCTCTAGGTGATTTACAATTGGTATCAGAGCCTACGCTCCTGATACTTAGGCTAACATCCTAGGAGTGAGATCCATTTGTTTGCTAATCTATTGTTTGCATTTACTTGTTTGCACACTCATATAGTTTACCATGGACTTCATGACCCCACCTAGTTTTGACCCTTCCAACATTGTTGTTTGGAAGTATAGGATGTCCATGTACCTAAAAACCCTAGGATTGCATGTTTTCCTTGCCGCTACCAAGAGATGTTATCTTGGTGACCACAAGCATATAGGGGCCAATGCACAAGCTCTTGAGGCCATTAGAAGCACATTAAATAAAGAATATCTTATGCTTACTTCTAACTTTGATTCCGCATTTGCAGTGTGAAATATGTTGACACCCACCACCTCCAAGCTTCAATTACAAATCCAACCGGAGGAATCTAGTGGAGGGTCCGACTCACAATGCTTCATGGTCCAAGGGAATGACTCCCTTGAGGTACATTCGGAATCTCAACTAGATAGTTTTGATGCTAGTTCTTCATGTGATGATTATGTTCATCCCCATGCTTTGAATGAAGAACTATCTATTGTTTGTGAAAAATTGATTGAAAAATATAAGATTTTGAAAAAGAAAAGTCTAGGCCTTGAAAAAGAAAATATAAGTTTACATTCTAGACTTAACAATATTTTGCAAGAGAAGGTTGAGATCTATAATGAAAGGGATTCATTGAGATCTCAACTAGACCTTGTTCTAAAAGAAATAAATCTAAAATGATTGTGAATCAATTTTGAAGAAAAATGAAAATTTGTCTTCAAATTGATTTTGTTTTAAAAAGAGAATGTTGCTTTGAAAAACAAAATAATTTCTATTTCAAATGATTTAGATGTTTGTTTAAAGAAAAACATTATTTTGCAAAATAAAATTGATGCACATGTTTGCCATGCTAGGGTAGTATCACACACTTCACCTATTGCATGTGCCACTTCTTCTTTGATTGAAAATGATATAAATTTAATTAAGAAGAAAATGGATTGTTTGGGCTCCACTTTGAGCCAATGTGCCAAGAGCCACACACGTTTGGAATCCTTGTTTCGAAAGAAACAAGTTCCATCTATTATGCATGCACACCCATCACGGCATACACATGCTCCTCACGGACACCATCACACAATGTATGCTCATGTGTACACTTGTACACATTGTGGACGTAAGGGCCACCTTGCTAAATTTTGCTATGATCGTATACATGTTTCAAATTTAGCAAATAACTTTGTTTGGGTTAGAGAAGGTACTAACCCCATGGACCCAATAAGATATGGGTACCAAAGATCACCCCTAGAGTTTTTGAAATAGGTGTGGGCTCTCACACGACTTGAGAGTAGCGGTACCTTGGAGTGGATGCGTTCCGAGCTTCATGGAAATCATTTGGATGCATCACTTTCAAGGGATGTTTGGTGGAGAGGACCACCTTATTTTGGAGACATGGAGAGTTGCCTCATAGGTTTTGGTAACGATCTCTAACTCCCATTTATTTGCATGCTTTTCATGTTTATCATATATAGCATGTTTTATTGTTTATTGATTATTATGTCAATGCCATGCTTATTAGATCCTTGACATACATGTTTAGCATTTTGAGACACCCATGTTTAATATGGACCATTATTTTTGTGTTCTCACCATTTGTTTAGCTATCATGTTTATCATAGGTTTAAAAACATGTGGATTTTCTTAATAATCATGTTTATGTTTATCATGATGATTTATATCCTTTTTTGATGCTTCATGCTTTGATTACTAGTTTAAATGTTAATTTTCATTAAGACTAGGATTTATACTTGTACATATAGTGGGCCACAAATAAATCTATATATGTTTGAGTTTGAATGCTTATTTGAACCCATTAGATGTGCTAGTATAGTCTAGTTTTGATGATTCATACATTTTAGACTTGTATTCCCATTCTTGAATTTGTTTTATGTTTATATGTTTAACTTCATGTATATATCTATTTTATCCAAACTATTGTTTATACATATACATCCTTTTGAGCCACGTGCCTTAATGCATATATCCTTGTGGACTCGTTATGTTTGGATATGTATGTATACTTTAATTTGTATAGGACATACATATACCTTGAAGATTAAATAGTTTTGATGATTTTCATGTTTTCTTGTTTCAAGGAATATTGAGCTTATTGTCTATCTTTCATGATTATGATCTTCACATTGTATTGTACACTCACTTTTATTGTTTACTCATGTGTTTGTTTTCATGAGTCATATTTATGCTTAATTGAATTAGAGTGTTGACTATCATGTGGATTTCATGTTTATGAAAAATAATTTTATTTTATTCCTTACTTGAAGGATTTCGTACTAGTTTACAACTTTTTCTTATAACTAGTTGTGATATTCTTCATTTGGTAGGGTTTTTCAAACAAAACTTATTTTCAAATCTATTTTTGAAAACCCTACCATCTATGGTGGTTGGATGGGAGATCATGCTCATGTATACTTTATAGTGAAAATCATTTTAACTTGAACATGTATGGGTGGTAGTTATATGATGTATACACTTGATCATTATTGTTGTTTCAATTGGTATCAATTTTGACCTTTCTTGTATACTCATATATGTTTGTACGTATGTATGCTTTCAATTCCAAGAATATCAATTTCAATTGGTATCTATCTTTCATACATATATATGTTTTATTTGTGTTCAAAAATATCACAAATTTTAGTTTTTGTTTACTAAAGCTTAGCATAACCCAACACCTTGAGCTTCAATTTTGTTTCAATTGATTAGTTTTCAATTGCTTTTCAATTGGTATCTTATTTTCAAGCCTATGCATGTGTTTTGTTGGTATTTCATAAAGGGAGAGAAAATTCGATTTTCATATTTACAATTGGTATTTGTATTTCCACTCCCTTACTTTATGATGGAAAATAAAATTTTAAATTGATATCATATACTTAAAGAAAAATACTCTCTTTTGATATCAAAATGTTTATTTTGAATGTTTTAAAATTGGTATCTCAAAATTTTGTTTAAAGAAAATAGTCAAAAAGTTTTGATTTGTATTGCCTATATGCAAAGAGAGCTTAACATCTCTTCTACATATAGATTCATGATGAGTGTATCTTGTATTGAAGAGCTTGACAATCTCTTCTTTATGTGATACACGTGTGTAGGGGGAGCTTCACATCTCCTCTTATGCATTGTATAGTGTATGTTATGTGAATTAGGGCTTGTCATCCCTCTTTCATGTAATGTATCTATGTAGGGAAGCTTCACATTTTCCTCTTCATGAATGTATATAGCATATATCATTTATCTATTGATCTATGTTTACTTTCAATTGGTATCAAGATACTACTTTGACATATTTTCAATTGATACCTTAATTGATTGTCACCCCTATTTGGTTTTATTTTTGTTTTAGACAAAAAGGGGAGAGAAAATTTATTGATTTGTTTTTGCTTTTACCCCTTATTGATGATTGTTTCTTTGTATTAAAAAGGGAGAAGATTTTGTTTTGTTTTGATAGTTTACCTCTTTATTGATGATTGACAAAAGGGGGAGAAAGATTTTGAGTTTGATTGAGTTTTATATATGCATATTTATGTTTTGCATATATTAAGTTTAATTTAGTTTAATTTAGTTTAATTTTAATTGGTATCTAGAGCATGTTTTGTTTTTGAGAACCTTTTATTGTTTATGCATATTTATGCATTCATGTTTAAGAGCCTTTATTGCATATTATTTATTGTTTATTTGTTTATGCATGAGTTAAGGGGGAGCTTCCTTGAAGCTTAACTTTAATCCATGCATATATAACTCCATGAGTTTTGTCATCATCAAAAAGGGGAAGATTGTTGGCCCGAAGGCCTTCCTCTCTAGTTTTGATGATGATTAACTCATGTAGTTATGTTTACTAATAATCTTGTGATTTTAGTTTCAGATCATGTAACAAGATATTAGTTGGTGATTGCTTCAAAAAGAGGAGTTTGAAAGCCTTCACTTGGTGATTCCCGAGCCCGAGCGTCAAGATCATTCATAGCCATGCTCGTTGGATCACGGTTTGGGATCGAGTCAACTTGAAGATGAAGATCGTCAAGAAGACTTAGGTATCCATTGTTTAATGTGTTTAGATCCATTTGTAAAGCTTAGTATAGTTGATATGCTCAAGTACACAACACACACAAGATTTATGTTTTGGATTTGGTTTTCATGAATAGAATGATCAAAACAAGTTTACTTTGTTTTTATGTATATTAGATATGCTCTATATACATACATGCTTACATGACTTATATAAACTTATTTTGACTTTCCTATTCATGTATTGAAAAATACAAGTTTGATAAAAATACAAGTTTTGATTTTTTGTAAAAAAAAAAAAAATATTATGACACAAAAATAGTTTCATATGCTTGATATTTGAGCTAAACTTTTTATCACATGTTTATATATCAATGCAAAATGATAAAACTATTTTTGGAGATTTTTACAAGACTTAAAAGAATTTTAAAAATATTTTTAACAAGTGTTTCTGTCCCAGATTTGTGGCTGACAGGCCAGGTCGGCCGACCGCATGGGTCGACCGCACCAAAGGCCGGTCGACCCTTGCGGTCGACCGACGTGCACATGCTTGTGCACGTTTGGCAGTCACAGGGACGGTCGGCCGGGCGGCCGACCGGATCAGAGAGTCTGCTCTCTATATCTGGGCGGTCGGCCGTGCGGTCGACCGGGTTGCCCCAACGGTCACATTTCTGACCGTTGGCGGTCGGCCGGGCCGGTCGACCGGTAGCCTGTCAGGCTGCCAGATCAACCTAACGGCTAGTTTTGTTTTTGGGCTATAAATACCCCATCTCTTCATGGTTTTAAGCAAGATTTTAAGAGCCAAAATTTCTCTGATATACAAGTGTTTTAAACAAGTTTTCAAAAGAGTTTATGTGCCAAAAAGATCTATCTTATTTTGTTTTAGGTTTTTAGAAAAATCAAAGAAAAGAGTATTTTGGGAGATTTGTCTTGGTTTTCATTTTCTATCTTTTATAAGAGTTTTCTCAAGTATTTTTCTTTGAGTTTTTTTGTTTTCCAAACACCTAGTTTTTCACACTTGAGCTATATCTTCTATCCTAATCTATTTAGGATCTTGTTTTGTGGGAAAAGAGAGATTGTTTGTGGTTGAAAGAGACCACCTATTGTAAACCCTCATTATTTGGTTGCTCCCTCTTTGGTAGAGGTTGAGATTGTGGATTTGAGGTGATTGGTTTGCTCCCTCTTTGGTAGAGGTGGAGATTGGTGTTTACTCCCTCTTGGTGAGGTGGAGTTGGTTGTTGGTTTGTATCCCTCAAGTGTGAGGTGGATTGGTTGTTGTTTGGCTAAGGGCCTACCCCTCTTGTGTGAGGTGGTGTTTGTATTGAGAGAGGAGATTGGTACTCCTAGTGTTGTAACAAATCCTCCTCGGTGGAGGTTCCCTCGGTGGGAGATAGTGGATTGGAAATCCTTCACGGTGGTGAAGGCGGGGATGTAGAGCTAGGGGCTCGAACCTCAAAACATATCTTGTTGTTAGCGTTTGTTCCATTGTCTCCTAACTCCTCTCTCTTTATTTTGTGCAAAGCATCATTCATATCTTCATATCATTTATTGCTTGTGTTGCCTTGCATATATTCATATTGCTTATTCATCTTATATGCTTGGTTGTTTGTGTGTGCCTCACTTACTTAACCACAAGAGCTTCATATAGCACCTCAACCCATATTTAGGGAAATCAAGAGGAGTTAGTCCAGAGCCCTTCACCGGGAATTCGGCTACACTTGTGTGTTCTATTAAGTGTGATTGCAAAATTGTTTTAAGTTTCCGCATTTAGCGCATTTAGTTTCTAGATTAGCATTATCACCTATTCACCCCCCTCTAGGTGATTTACACAATTGAGATGCCAATTGAAATTAAGATTTAAGTTAAGCTTAGCATAAACATAATTTGTGCTTTAAACATGTAATTATATTGTAAATCAAGTACAATCAAATCATATATATGTATGAAAATGAAAATACCAATAAAATTGATATTATTTGAAATGTGAAACATATATATATATAGAAAACAAAATATGAGTATATAAAAAAAATATCAATTGTGATACCATTGAAAATATAATGAGAATCAAGTGTATAACTCATAAAGATCCACCCTTTTCTTGCACATGATAAAAGATATTTAATTTGAGCATATAAGGCATGGTCACCCATCCATCCGCCCTTGGAGGGGTTGGTAGGGTTTTCAAAAATAAGAATTTGAAAATATTTTGCAAAATTCGAAAACTCTACTCATTAAAGAATAAATAATTAGTTTAAGTAGTTTTTGAAAACTAGTTAAAGATTCTTCAAATATGAAAACAAATCATATATATCTCATGAATTATACTAAATACACAAAAGTTGACACTCGAAATCTATAAGGCTCATAAAAGTGTTCATGAAACAAAGTCTTGAATAAATAAAGAAATAATGTGAGTATACAAGCAATATGTGAGTAGCATATTCATGAAAATAGACAATGAGGCTTAAAATATCAATTATGTGAAAATCATGAAAATTCATTTTATCAAACAAATATGAAACTCATAAAAACTTATTTTTCATCAAAAACAACCTTCAAGGCATATGTATGTTTTTATCAAAAACTAACAATATACATACATATCCTTGACAAAAATGAGTCCAAAAAGTAGCTTGCATGAAGGCAAGTGACTCAAAGGTATACATGTATATTTATTAGTTTTAGACAATCATAACATATACATGAAGCAAAACATGCACAAAGATAGGCAAAACAAGTATAAATGAGGGAATCATCAAAACTAGGTTATACATGTGCATGTAGAGAGTACAAATGAGTAATGAAGTGCGCATATATATGAATCAAATGTTACTCACTACTTGTACAAGTATATATAAAGTTTTGATAAAAACTACATCTAAACAAGTATTTACCACATGAAGCACAAAAACTAAAACATGCTAAAAAATCAATAAATATAAAAGCATATAAACTAAATGGAGTTTAGAGATAGTTACCTAATCACATGAACTACACTCTAAGTCTCCAAAATATGGTGGTCTTCCCATCAAAACAACCTTGATAGCGGTGCATCGATATGTGTGTCCATCTAGTCCATGCATCCACCACCAAGGCATCAACCCTCTCACGTCATGTGAGAGCCCACACCTACGTCAAACATAAGTGGTGAGAATTTTGGTACCCATTTTCTTTTGGGTCCATGGGGGTTAGTATTGTTCGGAACCCAAACATTTTTATTAGCAAGATTAATATGATTTATCTTATCAAAACAAAACTTTGTTAAATGGCCTTTGCGGCCGCAATGTGTACACTTGTACACTCTAGTATGCACATGAGAATGAATGTGATCATGATGTGCAAAGTGCGCATAAGTATGTTGTGGGTGACGTGCATGTGGAACTTGTTTCTTTTGAAACAAGGTTTCCAATCTTTTATGATTAAATGCACAATTGCTCAAGGTTGAACTCAAGCAATCTATTCTATTTTTCAAAACTTTAATCTCATTTTTATCAATGGTGGTAGCATGAAAAGCATGATGAGAATCAATACTTTTTTTTTCTATTTAGAAAAATTTCTTTTTTTTTTCAACAATTTTTCTTTTCAGAGAGTTGTTTTCATTCAAAGCAATCTCTTTTTGTTTTTCCACCAAACTAATTTTATTTTTCAAAGAATTATTTCCTTCACAAAAATCATTTAATTTTGAAGCTAAAGAAATATTCTCCTTTTTCAAGAAATCATTTTCTTTTACAATGTATGCAACTTTATTTTTAAAGGAATCATTTTCTTCTAAAATGGAGTCATAATTCTTTTTCAAATTCTTATTTTCCTTTTTAAGCAAATTATATTTTTCAAGGAGTTGTTGACAAAAAGAAGCAAGCTCTTCATAAGACATGTCAACATCCTCATCAAGCTCGGATTTAGAGTTTACCTCAAGGGGGTTATCCCCTTGGACCATGTAGCATACGTTGAAAGCCTCACTTCCAACATCCGAGTCGCTCCCCGTATAGTATTGCTCTTGTTCGCTAAGCGAGACAATAGTGTTCCATACTATAAAAGCTGAATCAAGATTAAAAACCCTAGATAAATATTCATCATTTAGGGTACACTTCAAAGTATGAATGACTGTTGAGTTAGCCTCAAGATACTTGCTATTACTAAAGTATGAATCTTTAATGGTAGCAAGATAAACATGAATGCCTTGGCCTTTGAGGTACAAAAACATCTTAACCTTCTAAGTTTGGATGTTAAGAAGGTTAAAGGTGGGAGATGACATGAAGTCCATGTGTGTGTGTAAACAAATATTGTGATTAGCTATAAATGAGGATCTTTAACTCTAGGTTATTAGACCCAAATCAAGAGCACTTGGCTCTGATACCAATTAAAATCACCTAGAGGGGGGTGAATAGCTGACTAGCTAATCTAATGGTGAATTAAAACGGAATTAAAACTATTTATGCAAATTATAAATTCTTAAGCACAACACACTAAGTATAACACAAGAGTGTAGCCGAATTTCCCGTAAAGGGCTCTGGACTATCTCCTCAAGATTCCTCTAGAAAAAGTTGAGGTGCCGCTTTGGCTCTCTCAGTTAAATACAAGTGTGAGCAAACAATCCCCAAGCATATAACAATAAGGCACAAGATATATCAAGCATATAAAGATAAAAGTAATTTAAGCATGCAAGATATAACACAAGTGAGAGATAGAGAGAGCAATCGCAAACACGGGATAATTATTTCGAAGTTCGAGCACCCTTACTCTACGTCCCCGCCTTCAACACTGTGAAGGATTTTCACTAAAAATCGATCCCACCGGATCACTCGGTATCGCAATACCTATAAGGAGTTCACACTAGAACTCTTAGACTCACTAGTCCCCTCACTTGTTCCCGCAAGAACAAACACACCGCAATCACACTAACTTGTCGAGGCCACACCTCTACAACGAGGTTTCACTAGAATTCGAAACCACGCGAACCCGCAAGTCCGCCTCCTCAAATACAAGAATAGAACTCTTGGTGATCTAAATACTTTGATCACCTAAAATCACTCTCACAACAACTCTCCTATAGGATAGATATTGCAATGGAAAGCTCAAATGTATGTGAGAAAAACTTGGATGGATTTGTGTTGAAAAACTCAAGAAAAATCTTTTTCAAAACACTCTTGAAAATCTCTCCTTTTGATATGACAATTTTGGCTCTTAAACAAGTGGAGATAAACACTAAATGATGTATCAATAACTAGCTTGAAAACCTACTTCAAATCTTGTATAAAACAGTCCAAGGGAGCCATCTTTTATAGGCTAAAAAAAAATGCCCGTTGGAAGCCAACTCAACAGCTCTGGCTGCTGACGGTCGACCGCCCGGTCGACCGCCAACGGTCGATTTTTCGACCGTTGGGAAGATCGGTCGACCGGCCGGTCGATCCCCAATTGGGCAATGGCCTAGCAGTCGACCGTCCGGTCGACCAGACCATTTCCAGAGAGCAGAAACTCTCTGGCGGTCGACTGGCCCAACCTGTACACGTCGGTCGACCGTCCGGTCGACCGACCTCTGTCTCGGTCGACCGGCAGAAGGCCAGAAACAATATTTTGAGATTTAAAAACTTGATCTTTTTACTTCAATAAAATTCCATAATTCTCTAAAAAATACAAAAATAAGTTCAGTAATATACTTTGATATACAAACATATTTGAGTAAAAATTAAAACATGTTACAAACATTTTGAACTATTTTTGTGTTATGAAAATTGGCTTAAAAACAAAATCGTATTTTTCAAAACGATTTTTCTAAAACTTCTCCAAATACAAAAATAAGATATTTAAAACACTTTTAAAGCTTAGTGTGTATGGATATGTCCACTACACATATATGATAAAATATCTATGTTTTTGACTATAAGCACTAAAATGGTTTTGTTAAAATACATGTATATTTGCAACTCCAAAATCAAAACGGTATTTTTCTAGAACTAAAAATCTTTTATGAAAATATATATAAATCTTGTGTGAGTGTATGTGATACTTGAGCAATCCACTAACTAATCTGTCATTTACATTTATCTACAAAATAAAATCTTAACAAAAACAAATCTAGACACAAGTCTTCTTGAAAATCTTCTCATCCTTCTTAACTTGGTCTAAACTTTGATCCAATGAGTTAGACTCCTTTTGAGTTCTTGATGTGGTCTTGATACACAAGCTCTTGAATCAACAACGCACTAGCTCCAAAACTCGATTTTAAATCTTTTGTTGAAGCTAAACACCTACTAAGATCTTGATCACATATCTGAGACTAATTTAAACACAAGATCATTAGTACTATAACTGCATGAGTTAATCATCATCAAAATTACAGTGATGGGCCTTTGGGCCAACAGTATAAATAGTAGACACTCCAACGAGAGGGGGACAATCATTCAACCCTAGAAACCATAGCACATGAGATCAGGTTGTCACCATTGTAATTTTATTGAATTATAATGGAACTCTCTCTTACATCGTGATCTTTCCCTTTCAGATTTTTCACGTATATCTATGCATTTTCTCTAGTTTGATCTCCAAGATTCATTCATCAATATCTATAATTTAGTTCATGGGTAACCGTCTCGGGAAATATTCACCGCATTTGCGCTTTCATTAAGATCCTTTTGAGTCCATACTCAAAGATCTCTCCTACTTACAAAGCCTCGCCCCTCCTCAAAATAGCCTCGCTCTGCGGATATAGCTCCATCAAGGAAGAATGTCTCCCAGACTGCAGTCGCTGTCCCTACCTCTTCGAAAGGGAAGAGAAAGCTGCTGAAGTCGCCAAGCCAGCAAGTCATCACCCTAACCTATCTGATGTCCACATCATCGATGTTAAAGATTCCTAGTCTTCTTCCGCCTCGCCACAGAGGGTCCTTACAGTTGCGCCCGAACCCCGATACACTAATAAGAAACTCCTCCAATGCTTTTTGAAAGTCCACCTAGAGTGGGGCGATAGGTGAGGTGCTACTCAAATGCGAGATTTAAAACTTTTACACTAATACAAAGAGTGAAGCTGAATTCCCAGTGAAGGGCTGTAGAACTTCTCCTCGAGATTCCTTTTTTATAAGAGTTAAGTGCTTCAATAGCTCTCTAAGATTGAAACAAGTGAAAGTACAATATTACTATATATGTATAAGTAATAAGAGTAATGCAAAATATAACAAGAGTAGAGTTGAGAGATATATCCAAACGTAAACATGAGAATATGTTTCGAGGTTTGAAACTATGTGAAGATGTTATTGTGAAGCTGCTGGCTACCTTCATCAGCCATTCTTCCAAAGGATTAAGCTCAGAGAAAAATGATGAGAAAGGTATGTGAACTTTATTATGTATTCACTTGATTGATGAAAGAGAAGAGAATGTGAGGCGAGAATGAAATAGATAAAATTTGAAAGTGATTTGGTGATTTTTCCATCACACAAACAATAAAAATCCAAAGTTTTGAGAAGACCTTATTTACTACTAAAAGACAAGAATATAGGAATTTAAGAGTAAACACCAGGCCACAAAGGCAGTTAGGGATGATAATGGGCTAGGGTCAGCCTGAGGGGCCCCTGACCCGGTCTTAAAAGACGGCCCTAACAAATGGGGTGTCCGTGGTGTGGACCTTTGATCGAGCCTGACCTGCACATAGAAAAATACAGTCTTTTAGAACAGTGCTAGGTCTTCAATTCTACAATGTAGCGTAGGGCTAACAGGTCGTGATCCACAGGGAGGGACAGCGATGGAAGCTTTATAGTAAGTTTTTTCTTTTAATTAACTAAAACAGATTTGAGAGTTCTCTTCTCAGTTTTAAAAGAAAATAAAATTAGTTAAGAGAAAGATGGTAGTAAAGAAGAGATGGTGGTATTGTTGTTGTTTTAGTTATAAAAGAAAAAGAAACAAAAGGAGATGAAGAAAAGTGTTGATGCAAAAATAATAAGAAAAAATAAAAAAAGAATATTTACCTCTACTGTTGAACATAATGAAATTTACCTTATTATGGAATAAAGGAAAGTAGTAGAAAAGAAGAAAGAAAAGCAAGACTTCGGCGAGATTGAGCACAATAAAGAAAAGTGAAAAACCTCTATTGATTGTCACCTTCAATATAAGCTTCTTGAAAAAAAGATTACAATAAGGTCACTCTACAGTAACTCTTCCTCTATTTTGATCATATAACTCTCTTTAGCCTAAAAATAAAATAAAAAAATAAAAATTACATTGACAAGAAAAGAAAACCTAAACTAAAT